>VUQS01077183.1:30056-44731 GCA_015108495.1 Heterochromis multidens
GTTTCATTTTTTTTCCTTTTTTTTTTTTTTTTTAAACATTTAATTTATCTTTTCATTCGTTTATTTTTTAAATTTCTCATTCAAATTACTAAACAGTCCAAATCCAGTGTGGTTAAAACTGCTTGAAGAACTATTGTCAGGTTGAAAAATACCATCTCCCTAAAGGATATACATTTTTTTCTCCATTAAAAAAAGTTATTTTACCCAGTTTTTGGCTTTTTGAAATATGGCACTGAAAACTGTCAATCGCTAGAATCTGGAATTGAGGCTTTGCTCAGTTTATGGCTTGGTTTTCCTTTTGTCTTTATGATACCTATTATCCCAGGACCAGAAAATGACAAGTGACATCTTCTAGTTAAAAGGGCAATGTAACAGAAGGCCATCAATAGAAGGAGATGGATGACGCTGCTGATACAGACACTAAGGGCTTTCCTTTGTTTGGAGCGTTACAGACTTCTTTACAAGTTCCAAATGTCACCCACTTCATCACTGCCAGCCTTTGATTACTTCTTGCTTATTAGTCCTTTATCCAGAAGGCCATAACTCTTCAGTCGAGTGTCATTATTTTGAGTGCGACATTAAGAGAATCAATATTTTGACACCTTGCCTTCCCAATGAAGGTAATTGAAGTCACAGGTATAGAGGATAATCGAGTTGTGGGAGGACATGATTGACAGGTAATAGGATAAGAACTCTCCAAGCTCCAAGGCTCTGACATTGTCCCAGAACCTATTCTGAGCTTCATGAAAAATGGATTTTAGTTGGTGGGGTTAAGATAGTTTGTTCATGCACTTCTCACTATATGTGGTTTGACAGTGGGACCATATTTTTTTTTTAATTGAGCTCTACTTTCAGTTACTTTATTAATATAATAATAATAATAATAATATAATATCATTGGCTAGCTAGCTCATTAAACTGATATTTACTCTGTGACATCTTAATATTTCTGACCTTAGAGCTAGATGGTAATTTTTTGGTCACTTTTGGCTAACCACTAAGATACAGTAAATATGTCAAATGTGCCTCATAATATCTGGAGCTAACATTAAGCAAGCTAACAGCAAGCGATCAGCAGTTTGTAGGTATGTAACGCTTGTTACACCTTTTGCTTGTCTTTGTTTGTCTGCAGTACATTGTCACTTAACCACAAACTGATCAAGTGAGTTAATGATGACCGAAAAGCTCAGTGCTTTCCCTGCCAGATTCTCTCCCTCGCTTTTTATCTTATTTTCATTATGTTATATTACATTAAACACTTGTTGGAAGACTCCCACGCTGAGCGGAAATAAAACAAGCACAAATCATTTAGGTGAATAAATATGACAAATTTTACTTTTCATTTCATACTGATAAATACCAGTTAAGTAAATATCTATACACTTGGATTTATTTGTTGAATTTTGTTGTACAAAGTTAGAAGTCAATGCTTCACAGTTAAGAATGCATTTTATTCATTTAAGGCTGGATTGGTGCTTTGTACTGGCAGTTACTCAGAGGTATCTGTACTGGGACTGAAAAAGGTGGATTGGTGCATCGCTATTCATTACAAGACGCACAGAGGCCATGGATATATTTCAGGCTGTAAAATTATTTTTTAACAGTGAGCAGAACATTTTTTTCCCTAGTTTTTCAGGGTTTTTTCTTCGTATTTCTACACAGAGATAGGTCCATAATGAAAAATGCAGAATTCAAAAGCTTCACTTCATGTCTTTAGTCAGCAGGAGTGTGCACGCACAGAGCTGATCAACATCTCAAATCAAATTTCAATTATTTTGCTTCTTTGACTTCTCTCTCGCCTTGTATCTGTAATATGTCTGTCAAAACCCAGCTGTTAATGAGATTTAGGTGGCTCTGACATCTAATACTATTTTCAGTCAAAAAATAACTTTTACTTCAAATTACTCAGCCCTAGTTTGTACAGTACATATTTTGGATCAATCCTGAACTCTGATGAACCACTCAGAAATCACCCGGGGTGTCCCCAACTTCAAGACCTGAGCTGTTCTTTGTCTTTGTCTGACAGAAGATTTTGCATTTGTATCAGGACATATTGATTACTCTGCCTCCTGCTCCCCCTGGTCTTTGTTGTCATGCTGTATCCTGAGAGAAACACATACATAAAACCTATGGTAGCTTTGTATGTACTATAAAGCCTGTCAGATTACAAGTATTTTTAGTCAGTCACCCCCACCCTCCACAGTTCTGCCTGTTAGTTTGCACTGCCTTTGGTATATTGCAATTGTATTACTGAAAAGAACAAGCTGTGTCAGTTTTCATAAATTTGTGCACTGGTAGTTGATCCTCCACAGAACAGGGCACTCCCATCTGTGCTTTTTTTTTTTAAATTGTGACCTCATGCTCATTTGCATTGCTTAGTAAATCTGACCCTTTGAGTCAAAACAGAGGCATGGAAGAAAAAGAGAGTAACAGAAAGTGAGAAATTGAGAAAAAAGGCTGTAGAGAAAGAAAATAAGAGAGGGCATCCACAAGACCGACCGACTGCTTCTGCTTAACCAAGACCAAAACTCAATGCAATACACACTGTGACTTACACAAACATGTACACAGGCAGCCTGGTTAATGAATACCTCTCTGTCATCTGGCAACTACAAGTGGTGCCTTGATCATATCATTGTTGGAACATAAAGAGCTCATACTGTCCTCCGCCTCCATGTCGACTCACGAAGTCACCTCACTTATTACTTAGCAGCACCTGCTTCTCTGGAGGCATCTTGCAGCAGGCACTATACCTCATCTGTGGCAGTCGGTGAGATTTAATATAAATGATTCATGAACACACACTAGCAGGCTTTAGTTTTAAAAATCAACGGGCTTGGCCTGACATATTCATCATGTATTCCATACTGCTTTCGATACTGTAATAAGTACAAGAACCCTATTGACATAAAAGTCTAATAATGTAGGCCTGCATATTCAGCTGGAAAGCATGCTGCAATGATTAGTATGTTAATATCTTCCTATGAATCATTCACTAACTCAATTATTGATTAATTTTAAAGGTACTTTTTTTAACCAACTTATTTTTAAAGTTGAGGTTATCTGAATATCTGCCGGCTCAGTGTTGCAGTGGTTAGCCCTGTCGTGTCACAGCAGGAAGGTCCTGGGTTTGAATCCACCAGCTGTGGTCTTTCTGAGTGTAGTTTGCATGTTCTCTTTGTGCTTGTGTGGGTTCTGCCTGGGTAATCTGGCTTCCTGCCACAGTCCAAAGATGTGCATGTTAGGCTACTTAGTAATTCTAAAATTGGCCGTAGGTGAGTGTGAATCTCTGTGTTAACTCTGCAATAGACTGGCGACCTGTCCAGGGTGTTCCCTGCCTCTCACTCTATGACAGCTGGGATAGGCCACCAGATGACCCTGAATTGGATAAGGGGAAGAAAATGGATGGACGGATGATTGATCTGAATATCTGCCTTTGCACCTAAATAGTTATTCCATTAGCATCATTTTGATTTTATATAATGAATGACTTCAGATTCTTCTTTAGTTAGGAACATTAGGAGGAGGTGGAGCGGTTATAGAGAAGCATTCTGGCAAATTCCTGCTGTATTGTTAAACGTCAGAAGTTTGTTAATCACATTCCTTTTTTTTTTTTTTTTTAGTGGTGTGATTATGGCTGGGCTTATCTCGCTTTTCCAGCGTCAAGCTTAATCTTATCTGAACTCGTAGTTATGCAGTTATATGTTGAAGTGCTTACAGTACAGGGCTACAAAGGGTTATGTGGAAAGCTATGTCTCATACCTATATGCCTGAGTAATGCACTTTCTCATTATGTGTGGGTTAGACTAATTTCTCAACTTTACTTTTTCTGGAAAATCCTAGATCCATGTTTAGAGGAGACGTCTCTTCCAACCTCTCAGCAAATTCATCAACTTGGACAGATGCTGCAGTTCTTATTTTTTATCTTTCCACCTATATGTGCCTGCACCTTTAGTAAAAAAAATAAATAAATAAATACTGTACTTAAGGTCTGAGCATTGCACTGGACCACACCTGGACCACAAGATCGTGTTTTGTTGAAAGCTACAAACGGGTAAGTCATCAAAGAATCCTGATTCGAGTTGGCAGTCGAACAGAACACATTTCATTCCAGTGACTTAAGTTAGACTTGAGGTGGCCTTGACTGGGCTTATTCCCAAGTGCACAAAAAAAAAATCTTTCATGTGGAAGGCATATGCCTCGCTATTACAAGTAATGCTTTCCCCATCTCTTTCTTACACACACACAGAGCATAAAGTGTTTATGACCCCGTGTTTCAGAGGTCACATTCAGACTTTTATTCATTACTCTGTCATGTCAAATGAGTCTATCGGCTTTCCCCATCCCATGTATTTATGTGACTGAGGTTGTTAAACAAAAATGCGGTGAAAGGTGCTGACCATGACCTTTGACCCGATAGAAAAGTACATACAAATGTCAAGCCAATAACTAGCTTCCTTCTCAAAGCAACCAATTGCCTAAACAGAAGCAGTTGCTGACAAGTAATTCATTGGCCACATTGGGCAAGAAAGGCAGAAAGAAACGGATAAAACAAATGGGATGCTTATCTGGGTCGCAATGCGAGTATTTTTAATGAAGCCTTTATTAGTTTGTTGCAGTCAAGACAGGGCCAACAAAGCAAACTGTTTTACAAAGAATAAAATTACATTTTCTTTTCCACAACTCAGGGGAAGTTGTTCTTCCTTTTATCAAGGTTGCCCATCCATGGGCCAGTTATGAAACCTAGAAATACTGAGCATTCAAATGAACAATTACTAGTTTGAACATAAGGACTTAAAGACCTTTAGATAGCAATAGTGCAACATATCCGCTTGCTGTGTTTCAAGTGTGACAACTGATAAACTAATTGTGCATAGAATATAACAACACATGGTAATATAATTAATAGACTCCAGATGTGGGAACAAGCAGGAAATCTTTTATATAACCTCTCTACCCAATTTCAGTTTATGAATGTGCTTGTTGCCAGATGATCATATTTCAAGTCTTTGAACCATGTCGTTTGAGGTATTTTAAGCGTTTTAAGGGTAAAACTGGAGGACCCTCATGTTTGTTCCTTCCATCAAGAGCTGGTTTTAAAATTCACCATGGGCAGAGGTTTAGGGGGGCCTAAGCAGGGAATGAGGGGGCACTAACACTAAGCTTTCTCCAGCTGGGAGAATGGACCCAAGCCTGCAGGCCACAGGCACAAGGCCTAATAGTTAGTTCAATTCAAAGGGATTTATAGATTTTCACATTCAAATTTATAATGTCTGGTTTGCATTTGGGAGGTCGGCTTTTTAACTAAAGTACGACTTTATAAATCCTCACAAGAAAAGAAAACTAAGTCCATTGAGCAGAAGCATGACAGGTTGGATTGTACTGCATCATAAGTCAATACTGAGGGAGAAGTTGGACTGCAGCCAAGTCAAAAATATATAGCCATTCAAAATTTGGTCAAATGATAAGTTTATTTTTCTTTATTAACAATAATGCCAAAAATAAAATTTATAATTTTAATATACAGCATTTGCCCATTCAACTATTTTCAGGCAACTTTTGATTTGCTAAGTGAAATTAATAAATTTATTTTTCACATTTATTTTGTTTCCTCTGCTTTCCCTTTAAAGAAATGCTTCTGAGTTTTGATTACAATTTAAAGGGAAAAGTGTGGGTTCAGTGGAAAAACAGAACAAAGTCATACAATTTAACAGAGCCACAGTAGTACCCATGTATATACGCAAGTACAATACAAGAGAAGTATGGCTAGAATGGGTATGGCATAAAATATGCATCATTATTTTGTTTTTGGAGCATAGACAATGTGGGCTTTTCAATATTTCATGCACTCTTGCTGAAATGAAAGTTAAACTGTGAAACCCAGATGTTAGGCTAATGAGCAATTCTTTGGTAAACACTCTAGATGCTTAAAGAATACCAGCATTAATACAATGTGCCGGGTGGTGGTAGTTTGATACGAGAGCCAAAAACAGCACTTTTCTTTGTTTTTCCTTTTCAGTTGGTACAACAGACAAAATCTAACAGCACGTATGCTATGGTATAGGATGAAAATCATTTTTTCATCCCATTCTCTTCAATTGCATGTTTTGACCTGTGAATCTGGACCCAACAGCAGGACAGGGAAACAGAGTCATGATTTAATTTGAGTCTGATTTATTGTAGTAAGAGAATAAACTGAGTTCACTACAGAGTGAACTGAATGGCTGAAGAGCGGGGCAGGCAGGTTTGATCCAGAGAGCTGGCATAGTGAACTGGAGCAGGTAATAAAACACAGGAGAGATGCGTTACTTAAAGGTCAAAGTAAACAAAGTACAAAATTGAAAGTTGGCCATAGCATAAGTCCTACATGAGAAACTAAACATCTTGGAACCCAGTAGAGGAGAGAGCTGTGCAGCTGGGTTAGATGAAAAGATAAGCCTCAGGTGTGAAGTTTGACTGAGCAGTTGGAGCGCTTGCAGCCACACCCAGCACACACACTTACTCACACATACACAGGTATAAACACACATGACAGAGAAAGACAAAAGGGGTAATCAGATGGGAAACAAAAGGAAGGAGAAAACAAAAAGGGAAACTTAGGGGAAAAGGAGGAAATACTGCCAACACCACAACATTGTATGCTGCTTCCCTGTATCAGCCTGCTTCCCATGCATACACATATACTGTATATTCACACCTGGCAGCTGCTTCATACATCTGCTTTGTCTTTTGCAAGCCAGGAAACTCACATTTCACCATTTATGGTCAGTGACCATGTTAAAGAGAACATTAACAAAAAATAGACATATTCGTATGTATAGCATTCAGGCTTTACTGTCATCCCTCAGTTCAACAGCAAATTTTGGGAACATTTTGAAGGACTCTACTTTCTGTACAAGTATGCACTTTTTTAAATGACATTTTTCACATAATCACATGAGGGTTCAAATGTAATGTGCACTTTTTTTTACACAGACTAGTAATTGAAAAATAAATGCACCTTAATATGCAGAAAAATGGCTGCAGGAGCACCTGCAATATGACATAAGAAGCAACGGTATTGAGGCAGCTATTGTCAGCTAAGACAGAAAAGATGATGGGATTTTTAATCTGTTATGGCAGTGGTGCCTGGAGACTTGTCCATTTTGACTTAGCTTTTAATTGGAATTCTGGAATCTAATAACACACCTATGTCCTGTATTGTCACAGCGAAGATGGTTTTAAATCTTACACTTTGGGAGTGATGAACACAAAACATAAAACTAATTTGGGTCATGAGAGACTAAAATAAATCTTTTTTCAAATAAATAGATAAAAATCTTGAAAGACAAAGACCTACAGTCTTGTGAAAAAAAAAACATAATAAAAAAATTAACTAGTCCTTACTGGGTCCAAAAAATTATTGAAATAGTACCACAAATGGACACAAACACATGACCTAATACACTGTGTCAGAAAACTAAACCAAAATGCAGAAACAATGTGTGAAAAACTAAATACACCACATGATTGAACAGCTTGTAGAACCACCTTTAGCAGCCCTAGCTTGAAGTAATCACTTTCTGTATACCTTTATCAGTTTCTCACATCATTGTGAAGAAATTTTGGCCCGCTCTTCTTTTAAAACTTTGATTCAGTTCATTGAGTTTAGTGGGTATTTGTTTATGCACAGCTCTCTTAAAGCCCTGCCACAGCATTTCAGTCGGGTTGAGGTCTGGGCCATTGCAACATCTTGATTCTTTTCTTTTTCAGCCATTCTATGCTTGGGCCAAGCTTTAGCTGTCTGACAGGAGCTCATGGTCGGCTCATTGACTGCAAGGTGCCCAGGTCCTGTGACTGCAAAACAAGTCCAAATCATCACCCCTCCACCACCGTGCTTGACAGTTGGTATGAGGTGTTTGTGATATGCTGTGTTTGGTTTTTGCCAAACATGGTGCTGTGCGTTATATCTCCACTTTGGTCTTGTCTGTCCAAAGGACATTGTTCCAGAGGTCTTGTGGTTTGTTCAGATGCAACTTTGCAAACCTAAGTCATGGTGCCATGTTCTTTTTAGAGAAGAGGCTTTCTGTTAGAAACCCTTCAAAACAGGCCATATTTATTCAGTCTTTTTCTAATTGTACTGTCGTGACCTTGAATATTTAACGTGCTAACTAAAGCTTTTGGAGTCTAAGATGTAGCTCTTGGGTTTTTTTCGAGAATGTCTGAATTTTCTGGGACGTCCACTCCTGGGAAGACTGGCAACTGTCTTGAATGTTTTCCATTTGTGAGTAAGCTTTCCCACTGTAGAATGATGGACTTCAAATTGTTTAGAAATGGCATTATGACCCTTCCCAGATTGATGGGCAACAACAATTGCTCCTTTAAGATTACTGCTGATGTCTTTCCTGGTTGGCATTATGTTAACAAACACCTGAATGCTTCAAACTTCCAAAACTTCTGCTTTCATAGAGGTGATGATGATCAATTAATTATCAGCACCTGGCTGCTACTTATCCTCTTAACTCCTGTAGAAACAGTAAGGATGCACTTTCTTTTTCTTTATTATGACTTTGTTTTTGTTAAAATATAATTTGTCACGTGTTGTTGTGCATCTAAGGTTGTATTTTAAAAATTTCAGAAGCTGATAGGGACCAGATGATTTTTTATTACGTATGTCCTGATACATTAAACCCTAGAACTAGAAGCGAGTGTACTTACTTTACTTTCTTTCAAATGACTCTGTTTACCATACAGAGTACAACATGCTTTGATCTTATTTTTGAATGATTGCAATAACATCAGTTAGTCATCTTGGCTTAATGAAGTAAAGTAAAAGCAAAACTGTGATGATCTCCTTGTAAAAATATATAAACTAAGATCTAACACCAAGAATAATATAAGAAAAGTCACATAGCAAACTATGGGAAATATCACACAGCAGCATGGTTGGGTTTGAGAGTGTTTTTCTACTGTGACATGGACACGTGGTGCCTATAGTCCATAGGGAACAATAACATAGTCATCACCTCTCACACATCTGTTTATGTAGCCCAAATGCTTTCCACAAATGTCTGAAACCAAGATTTATGTACGTGCATGCTTTTATCTATACATGTGCATGAGTATACTGCTCTGTTTTTTTATTACAGGAAAGAGTGAAGACAAATAAGATAGAGCCTTGTTACTTTAAGTTGATACATGCAAATATTGGGTTATATGCCTTAAAGGAGTGATGGGTTTGGATCAGGCTCATGGCATCATCCAGTATAATGTACTTAAGTGTTCAAAAAGCAATGCATGAAATTCTACCCACACCAGTAATTAACATTTTTATTTACTGGCATTTACTAATGTATTCTGCAGTGTCCTAGCTCTAGCCACTCTTTTCTGAGAGCTAGGGATGTGGTGTAGCCTAGGAGTATTAAGTAACATCTTGTACTGTCTGCTAAAAACATGACCCCAGAGTGCAGTAGGTTGGCTCCATGGGGGAAAATACAGACACGGAAACCATTCAGCTTCTTTCCCTTCAGAAAGGACCCCTTCATGTGTCGAAGGCTCTGTAAAAGGGACGGTAAATGTCTCTTGGCATGTTTACCTGCAGGTAAGTGCACCTATAAAACAATGGGGATGTAGTTTTAGTAAGGTGAACAAGTGAAGTGCTGAGGTTTGAGGAGAAGGTACGCATTCATGTTCCTTGTACAGCCCTTTGGATTAAAGTGCCTACTAAATGGCTTATGTTTGTTCTCCGAAGAAAAATGAGGTGCTATCATGCTACCGCATCTACAAGTATAATTAAGTGTTTCACTCAAAGTAATTTGACTTGTAAATTGATAAATACCGTGCAGGCATTTCTTTTTAACTTGTGGGAAGCTAGGGAATATAGAAGTTCTGCTAAGAGATGACAAAATGGTTTGTAAATAGCTTTGGATGAGTTGTTTTCTCCCATCATCTAATAAATATACAATTGTTCCCCCGTTTTAAAAGTGATGTTTTCTTATTCTTTTCTTCAGCTTTGCTGGTCCTGCCTCCAGGTGTAAATCATGCTTAATCTGTAAAACTTATATATTTGACGCAGAGCATTGCCAAACAGATTTACAGTTTAAAAAAAAAATACAGTTCAAAAGGCACAATACACAGACAAATCCCTCTATAATGAGTAGAAATGCGAACCTAGAGGGCATTTAGAGTTCACTTCAACACTTCAATTCATCTTCCATCAACCCTCCGCTGGTTTATTTCTTCCTGTCACTTTCTCAAGCTCCAGCCCCATGCTTGTCGTTACGATTTGACGAATCCTCTTATTATCTGTGATGTATTTCAAAAATTTCTCACCCTGCACAAACCTTTTCTGATGTAACCAGCTTCTGACACTGTTTCATGACTCATAGTCTGAGCATAACCACTGACAATGCATTCCATAAATAACTGGCTTAAAGTATGAATTGCCAAACAAATAATGTAGCTGCTGAGCATTCTGCTGTACATCACAGTATTTCCCAAAAACTTTTAACTCTGCTAGCGTGCAAATGGAACCAAGTTTTGTGTCTCTAAATTAGATAGACATAAGTACTGAAGAATGAAAGAATAAAAAAAAAGAGAGATGGTGCCCCTGGTATTATCACTGTGGTATATATGGGTCTTTTATAAGCAGAACATTGTGTGTGTGGGTTTCTCCTCTAACACCAACAAGCACGGGTGCTGCAGTCACAGCAACATTGTCATGCTTTTATGTGGCCAGGCATTACCATTGTATGAGCCTCAAATGCATTCTCTCTGGCTCTTAATGGGCCTGATGGTTTTATATTAAATGAAGAGAAGAGGGGCTGTTAGAAGCCACAGAGGCCTCAGTTTGGCTGGCTATCAGTCTGTTAAGTCATAATTATATGCTTTTGTTTAGAAAGGCATGCTTTTGGGTGGGGCTTACCCCATCTATTGTTGCAACATCAATAAATGCTTGCAGTGCTTACTAATGAACAATAATCCCCCACACCCTTCTTACTACTGTTTAATTGGTTAATTTATTAGTGCAATTTGATAGCCGGCCCGAGAGCTTATGAATAGTAGGATAATGATTGCTTTAATCCCTCACAGAGCAGTTCCAAACTTTTGCTTTGTGTTTATATTAAAATGTAAACTCAGCCCTCAAAGCCTAGCCTCTCTGTTTCTATTCATGACAGAACTGAAAGCAATTTCCACTGGCCCAGTTGTGTGCCACTGAAGATTTATCTGCACACCGCTGTGCTCTGTTCTCCTGACCAAAAGGGATGGAGGAAGGCTTGTGGGTTAGAAAGTCTAGCTACCTTTTAATTGCTTTTAAAAGAAGCTTTTTTTTTTTTTTTTTTTTTTTTTTTTTTTTTTTTTAGTTTTTTCTTTATTTTTTCTATTTCTGTTGTGTTTTATTTAACTTCTGTTGTGTTTTCTGTGCCTTTGCAGTGTATTTCTATTTGCTGGTGTTTTCTTAAGTTGCAGCGCATTTGACTTCTCAAGGCCACCGTACAAACAAAACTATCTGCAAATACATCAAAAACACATAATGTCACATTTTAAAGTTGTTTGGCAACTTGATCACATCCCTGGGGCTGAAAAAGCAGCCCCAAAAACTACAATTCCTGCAGCGGTCATTTGAGGCTGGCTCCAAAAGTTAGCGATTCCCATAGAATCTCATGTTAAGATATACATTAAAATACATGTCTACAGCCTGGTACAAAAAATATTTTGGCCTCTATGGAGATTTTGTAAATCTTCCATTTGGATACTGTTAAGGCTAAAAGTTTGGACGTGGTTGTTTTGAATGGCAGGTGTGCTGACAGGCAGCTTCACCTCTGTTAATTTGAACTAAACTTCTCTACCATATTTGTGGCGTTTGTGCCTTAGGAGCTTTTTTAATAGAATTGTCTGAGTAATAATACAGCCTGCTATAAGGTAGAGAACGTCCAAGAACTTTCTGCTCCAGTTTTGGTTAGTGAATTTCTAGTATCTTCTTAATGTGTTACTAGCATTAGCTGCTAACTTAGCACTCCACCCTGTGGTCTAACTTCTGGATCCAAAAACAGAACGACAAAAAAATTAAAAATTAACATTAAGCTATTTGTTTCTGTTAAAATATATTGCTTAGTGCAGCTTTAATACTCTATGTATATTTGTAATATAAAAGGGTATCTTTTCTCACTCTGACTGAGCGTTTGGATGTGGGGCTATAACGATATGCCAGGTAAACAACACTCTATATTCCTGATACATCAAGCCTCATGTTCCCCTGAACAAATGAATAAACCTGAGAGATCACATGGGCTGACTGGAGCATCACTGCTCTGTACCTGGAGGATAGCGGTCATATTCTGTCATGTCTTATAGCATTTAGACTTATAGCTCTCTCCTACTATCCTCACCTTTTTTGTGATCCTGCTTGGTCCCATGTATCTGCTTGTCTTTCCCCAGACTCTTTGGCCTGCTAAATGGGATGCATACAGTAAGAGTTAGTAGATAGTGTTCCTTCTCTACAGAGTTGGCAGTGGGGCAGTAGAGATGGTTTTAGGCACTACAAGGAAACCTCCTGCTTTGGAGGCACATTTTGTGACCCTGTTCATGCTCTGTAAGATCAATAGCTTTCTATGTGAGGGACTGAAGCCAAAGCCTCTGGGGAAGTTCTGTTCTTACATTTCACTCACTGTCAGCAGTCACCAATTAATCAGTAAGGAGAAGAATAATGGGACAGATAAAGTGCAAAATGACCCCACCCTCCCCAAAACCTCAGTGTGCATGTGCCACTGCCTGTCTTTGGCTGTGTTTTTACCCCCTGTATTGTGATGTCATTACCCTCCTTCTCCTGCACCTCATCCGTCTGTGTCTCTCTGCTGTGCTCAGGGCCAGCATGATAAGGTTCAGTTCTTTTTGAAAAAAGAGAAAAGTCTCTTGTCCCGGTCGGAGATGCGTTGAGCTCGTCTTGAGGACTGACCCCCGTGGGTTACGGATGACCCCGACAGGGAGGTAGGGGCCGAGCGCCACTCGTCCTGGTGCTTGTCCATCAACTGCTGGTCAATCACTCTGTGCATATCATCCTAAAAACAGAAAGGTGAGTGAGTGAATGACAGGAAGGAAAGGTCACACAGAGAGGGCGTGTGGTGAGATGTTACAAGCGGTTCTGGAAACATCAGACCCACTGAACAAGTTACCTGTTAGATAGTAATTATAGAAACACCAAAATTACCTTTCACCTGTGGCAGATCACTTGAAACTTACTACATTATAAAGTGTTAAACAAAGAGTAGTTTTCCCCTCGGAATACAATATTTAAATCACTTTTGAGAGGCCTGAGGACATAAAATTATTCAGTAATTCACAAGACACAGTAAAGAGAGCCGAGTTAGAATAAAAAACAATTTTAACACGTTGTGTATGAGTCCACTGTTCTGAACTGCACCAAGTGATTAACATAAGAGAAGGTGCCAGATTTACTGTTAATTGTTGTTGAGGTGTAAAGCCACCAGAGGGCACTGACAAGCTGTTTAATAAAGCTGGAAACTCAGTATCTAAAAAAAACACTATTTATTTATCTCCTAATGTCACCAACATACAGTAGCACAAATATAACCATACACAATCAAAATACTGTGATCTACATTTCTTAAATGGGTTTTCTCAACAGGTAAGCTGAACAGCGGACCAGCCTTCTTAAAAAAGCATATGCAAGTGGAAGTAGAGAGGAGACAAACAGGTGAAAAGAGGGGGTGGTGGGTTTAGATGGTTCTCTGTGCTGGTTAATGGTTTCAGATGGAAAAAGAGCTGAAATGGGCATTTCTTCTGGCATGGAATGGCTCAGCGATGACTAGTTTAGTTGGTGCAGGGTGAAACGGCGAGATGGCACTGCTTGGGCTCACCTCTAAGGCAGGAGGGGGGGGTGAGTACCGCAGGGGAGAAAGGGTGGTACGGAAGCTGAGAAAGGCCACTAGATCAGAAACCACAAGAGCCAAACAGTAAAGAGCCCTGAGGAGGCAAACTGTGGGTGGGGGAGAAGAGAGGAAAGAGCAGCTTGTTACAGATAAAAGGGAGGGGAGGGGAGGGAACACACACACACACACACACACAAACACACTATGTTCAAGCAACAATTTAAAACAGTACTATGTGAAAACCCAACATTTTTTGATATTTCACTTGGCAAATTGGAAATAGGTGCAGCGATTTATTGAAATGTGCAAACATACATGGAAATACAGTATATAAGGCAAAAACACACTTTGTACTATTTTAACAAGCTTGGAAGTCAACATTTGGTGTGACCACCTTTATTTTTCAACATAGCTTGAACTCTCTTGGGCAGCTTTCTTCAAATTTCTTTAAGTAGTCTTCAGGAATAGTTCTCCAGGCTTCTTAAAACCTCACTGTTGTATCTGTTTTCTGGATTTGTAATTCCATCAATTTTGACAAGACGACCAACACCACCGGCTGAAATGCAGCCCCAAACCAAGTTTGGGTTTTACAGATGGCTGTAGACACTGTTGTACCTCTCTCCTGACCTCCTCTGTACTTATTGATGACGATTAGAACCAAAAATTTCAAATTTGGATTCATCACTTCATGCCGCTGATTTTCATTCAATTTCTTGTGTAATTTGGCATACCTCAGCCTTTTCTCCCTGTTTCCCTTCCTTAAGAATGGCTTCTTGACAGCCACCCTTCCCAAATGGAAGGGTGGCT
>VUQS01077184.1:0-22454 GCA_015108495.1 Heterochromis multidens
CCTTCTTTAGGTGCCTTCCCAGCTTTGACAAATGTCCAGCTGGGATAACCACATTTACTCAGGGCCTTTTTGATGTGATGATCTTCTGCTTCCCTGGCCGCTGTGTCTGTGGGGATGGTGTTCGCTCTCTGTTGTAGCGTCCTGATGACACCCAATTTGTGCTCCAGTGGATGATGAGAGTCAAACCTTAAATACTGATCCGTATGTGGTGGTTTACGGTACACACTGACTTTCAAATGCCCCCCATTGCTGATGGAAATCTCACAGTCTAAGAAGGCTAGCCTGTCATTTTTCATATCCTCCCTGGTGAACTTGATGTGTTTGTCCACCGAGTTAATGTGATCAGTGAATTGTGGTGTGTCCTGAGATTTGATTTTCACCCAGGTGTCATCTACGTACCTGAACCAATGACTCGGTGGTGTTCCAGAATAGAATAACAAAGCCCTCTTTTCCACTTCCTCCATATACAAATTGGCCACAATAGGAGAAACTCTTCTTTGCGTGAGAAAACTTTATCCTGCATTTGTGGATGGCATGGCAAACTGTGTTCATGTGCAATGATTTCTGGACGTGTTCCTGGGCCCCATGTAGTGATTTCAATAACAGAATCATATCTGTTTTTAATGCAGTGCCACCCAAGGGCCCAAATGCCCATTTTGCAGAGATTTCTCCAGATTCTCTGAATCTTTTGATATTATGTACATATATTATTAGGGTTAGGTAACCCTAACCCTATTTTTTTTGGCATTTCTGCCTTTATTGGATAGTGGAGACAGACAGGAAAGTGGGGGGAGACACACAGCAAAGGGCCACAGGTCAGACTCGAACCCAGGCTGCTGCACTCAGTCATGTGGGCACCTGCTCACCCACTGAGCTAAACCAGTGCTCATTTTTATGATTTTTAATTTAATTTTCTGCAAAACCTGTTTTTTTTCAAACTTTGATGGCACTAAAGATCAAGATTAATTTAAAACTAATTATTACATTAGATATAAATCTTATGATCATTACTGCAAATCCTGAGTTAAATTTAAGAAGAAAAACTGAAGAATCAAATCTTTTGATTTTAGTAATTAGGTCAGGCTCACTAAGAGTAAAATTAGTAAAAAAAAACAAAACAAAACAAAAAAACTTCTGACAGATGTGATGGAACTCACACATGGAGTTCAAACTTTTGTTACAGCTGCTGAGTAACAAATAATTTAATAGCAGAACTCACAGCTTTCAGGTGTAGAAAAGTAGGTTGTGTTAGCTTTGATTTCTCTCTAGAGAACATTTCAATCCTGTTAAGTTTTTAAAAAAAAAATCATATACTGTATGTATATAAGTCAGATTATTGTACTGTACTACAATTTATGTGGGCTCCAGCAGTTCTCCTTCTCCCCATTAGATGGTGATACATACTTAGCAATAAGCACCAAGCAGGTCAGTTTTATAACGAGAACTGCAGTGGTGTTAACTTTGCTGCTTGGTCATTGTGGTTTCTTAATTGGTCTTAATGTTTGAGATCATACAAAATGAAACATCTTTGTGCCTGCTTAATGATCAACAGAAACAAGTATGTATACACACACACACACACGCACACACACACACACACACATCTATCTATCTATCTATTGATATGGAGAGAGAGAGAGAGGTGGCTCAGCTCCTTTTTGTGGATACCTTAGGTTCACATTCACACCGGCATGTATAAGTGTGTGTGTATGTATAGAGGTTACACCCCTCACCCTGTACCTGCTCACTTTGCATTGGCTTATACATACACGCACAGAAATACACTGGAAATTCTGTGTGTGTGTGTTTGCACGCAGTTTGTCTGAAACAGCTGCTGTCTCTTTGTAGTGACGTTAATCCCAGCCCAAAATGGAAACACACATGCACCCAACATATACACAGACTCTGCACACAGCACCTGAATCTATGATATACTGTGTTGGCTTTTTTATACTGAGTAAATATTTGCTTACAAAAGGGCTTTAAAGATGTTGGCTGCATTGCTGTTTTTCATCCAACTAAAAAATGCTCTTATGTTTTTCAGGGACAAAGAGATGGAGGGAAAGAAAGGTGGTTAAAGGGTGGTCATTGTCTGGTTTTAGGTATTTTCAGGAATGGTACAGGTTTTACACTCTCTATGCCATCACATCCCACCAATGTGCATGTTGCATGTCTTATGGTTGACCTAGACTCTAATCACTTATTATATTTTTTTTTCATTATTCTGTTTATGGAGTATATTTAATAAGAATTGGCATCTTTTTGTTTTTCGTAACACAATCCATTTAACTCATATTAAGGGCATGGCCACTTTAACTGACAGATGCATGCCAACACAGGCAACTGTAGCTGTGGCTAATGGAACTAGACCTGTTGACCATGTTTTTGGTGTGGGTTCCTTTTGAAACATTTAATAATACGGTTTAATAATAACTCTTTATACCCAAAATAATTCTATTAGAATGTTCCGAATTACTGAGAATTCCAAAAGAAAGGGGAAATCTGAACACTCGAAGCACCTAAATTTAGCTAAAAACTAGTGAAAAGTGGTTTGTTTAAGTTTTTAATTTAAAGAACAAAAGTAGTTCTTTCAAACTATATACAACCATTTAAGATTTGCACATTTATATTTTCATCATCTCTCTCTTATTATCTCCTTCTCCTCTTCCTCACCTGCCTACTCTACCACTGCTCTCTAATCCTTCATCTCCACGTCATCCTCTTCCTCTTCACCTCAAGCCTGATCTCCTGAACTGAAGTCAGGGCTCTAACATCTTGTTGTACGCTAAAGATACGCCAGCTGACGTTAAGCTCGCGTGGCAACATTGATAACATTAACTCCTTTTCAAAGAAAGTTTCACTAACACCAGCTAACAGCGGCAAAAACAGCAGCGCTGTTCAAAGTTCATGATATCCTCAACAACTCACCTCAGTAACGTTAGTCAGAAGTGAGCTTCATTGATTCATTGACTCATACCGGATTCCTTTCACAAAGTTTTACAGCCTCCTCCCCAGTAAATAGATGTGGATACTTACACTTACTACATATGAACGCCGGCCAGAGTGTTTGAGGTGTCTCGGGGGTAAAAACATAAAATATTGCAAAATATCTAAATGACATGTATCCATTTTTGTAAAATCCCAGATTTATTGCTAAGTGTTGATATTATTCAAATATGTTAAATTATAGTGTGTACAAAAATGGTTTTTATACACAGTAATAGAAACGCCAGAGAGTTAATTTTTAAGATTTTTGTGTTCCAGGGTTGGTGAGTGAAATTCTAGTATTTTATTTGTATGCTAGTTAAACCTAACTAGCAGGTATCTGTGTCTGTCTTGATGTCCCATACAGATTATGGATTCACCTTGCTAAGCTAGATACCGTTAGCTGGTAACTTCAAAAGGAAAAAGGGTGGACTGCAGATCACGGCGCAACATTAGAATTAGCTACTAATATTCACTCTTCTTTTAACTGTGATTTGGTCTTCACTGACCATTTCTGTATCTTTAGCTGCTAAATGTTCCATTATGTTATACTGCTTACTAACTTTGTCTGCAATTTGGTGCTTCATTGCCAAGAAAACAAAAACAAAAACAGTTTACATAGTCCACATAGTATTTGATTCATTTTGATCCATTTTTAATTAAAAAGGTTGATAACAAATATTACAATTAATGTTAATTAACTTACATATATTAAGTGCCTTCTGTGTGAGTCCACTGAGTTGTTAACTTCCTCAAAACTTTATTTTACATTCCAAAATGCTAATTTTGTGGATGGGGAATCACATCAGGAGCTGGTGACAGCCAACGGGAGGAGAAATTAGAAGTGGTGATTAAAGATGATGGTTGTTAAGGAGAGAGAAATGTCTCCCTCCCTCTTATTCCCATCTAGGTCTGGCTCTACTATCAATGGGAGCTTTCACTTTGCTTTTGCATGAAAAATATGATGGGTGTGTGTGTGTGTGTGTGTGTGCGTATGAGACCGATAGAGTCCAACAGTCCACTCCAATGCATGAGTGGCTTGGAAAGTTGCCAGCATGCAAAAACCTAGCAACAAGATTTGACTTGGCCTGCTGAGAGAGAGCGAGAAACAGAGAGTGAGTGAGAGAGAGAGAGATCTGGCATGTGCACAGCATGGGCATATGGATCTTTGTTTGTCCGTTTTGGACCATTTAGTCATTCTGTCACTCCAACTGGACTACTTAGCGAATTGGTGCTACTTGGTTCTGAATCACACACACGTATTTGCGAAGACACACATGGGTGAGCCAAGCCTTGACTCTGCTGCTTTACAGTCTGTTACTGTTCACATGGCCTGAATGAAATGAAAAACCTTTTCCAATTAATCCTTTTAACCAACATGTGTGATCCCTGGCTCACACTGATGTGGCCTTCAAGCTAACTGAGTCCATGCCAAGTCAAGTCACTTCATAGCCCCTAGAGCCTTTGCTGACCATCACCACTGATCAGCTATGAAGGTAGACAGCTCCAGCATTGATTTCCATTTACTTCTGAATCCAGTTAAATATATGTGGGATTCACTTAAAGGTCTGTTTTTTATTGCTTCTTACAGAGCCTCACAATTTTTAGCTGGACTCAAAAAAAATTAATCTTGGTCTATTTCTTGAAACTTGGTCCATGTTGAAGGTGCAAATATTGTTTGCTGAAATATAAAGATACAGTAGTTAACCCCTATGTACTTTTTGCTTAACCCCCCCTCAAAATCCATACCTAACTCAAACTGGCTTGTCAAAAGAGAAGGTATTTTGGATTTTCACTTCTCTCTCAAGCTCTTTTTTTTTGTGTCATTCTTCACTTAAAGGGGGCCTGTAAAGCAAAGCAGCCCCAGACCATCAATGACTTTATTTTTCATCTGTTTCTTTAGATTGCAGCATGATGTGTTGCTTTTTGAGATCTTTTGGCCTACTTCACTTTGTCAGACAGGCTCTATTTAATAATCTATTAAATTTAATCTATTTCTTGTTGAATCAAGAAATCACTTAATCTTGCAGTAATCAGCCCTGAGTATGGCTAGTGAAATTGAACTCAGCTTTCCAAAAAACAAAGGGGCAGGGATTACCTTTTCACACAGGACCAGGTAGGTTTGGATAACTTTTTCCCCTTAATAAATAAAAAACTGCGTCTTGTATTTACTCAGGTGATCTTTGTCTAATATTTGTTTATTTATCTAATTTGTTTGATGATCTGAAACATTTAAGTGTGACAAATGTGCAAAAAAACAAAGAAATCAGGAAGGGGGCAAATACTTTTTCAGGGCACTGTACGTCCATTTTTTAATACTGTCCAGGGTCTCAAATAACGAGGTCAGTGTATGTGTAAGTAATCCCTGTGAGCTAAAAGCCCAAGCTTTAGACTGCTCTAAACTCTTATTACAAAACTGCTGGTTATGAGGGGCAGCCAATCAGAAGAAAGTTGGCTTAAAGTGAACAGAAGAACACAGCGGTCACACCAATGACCAGTACAAGATAAATAACGATTATTTGACTGATAAATCGTAAAATGCTACTTGAGCAGAGTCCAAAGAATAGAAATAAGAAGCTGGAAAGGAGCATAACATGTTGATGCTAAATTACTTTGGACTATTTCTTCTTACTTCATTTTGCATTTACAGTTTGACCACATCAGCATTCAGGGAGCTGCCTGTAGTCAGCTGTTTCAGACAACCATTTGGAAAAACTACAAACACTTCATTAAACATTTTTGGATAACACTTTACACAAACTATAGATTTAAAGCATAATCCTTAGAAAGATAGCTCAGTCACAGGATTCAGTTTAAACTCAATGTTGTGGCCTACAAATCTCAAAAATATCTATCATAACATATCCATGTAAGAGTGAACAATCCAACACACACTCCCTACCATTTGAACATGCTTTTTCCCATTATCTGAATTGCTCACAGCAATTGGTTTATCTCACCAGTAAGAACCTTTTTTAAATTAATATCTTATTTAAAACAGCCTGCTTGTACCACTGGACTACTGGACACTACTGGACAGATCCAGGTTTTAAAAAGTTGAGAGAACTTGTTGATGTATCATTTAGTCAACATGGCAGCATGTCAAACAATCCCCCAGGGTTCCTAGCAGCTTCAAACCTCTGCTAGAATTAAACCATTTTTGAATTAGTGCCGTTCAGAAATATTCTAAATCTGTCATGCTTTAACGTGGTGTCACATTCCCTCAGATTACCATCATTACAGTAATTAATGCTTTAATTTCTGGATATGTTTTGAAATGAAACCCAAAGTGCCATGATTTTAATGTAATATGGGACTAATGTGGTGTGGAACATTTGGTAATCTGGCTCCCATATGCCTTGGATCTGCCGAATGGGTTTTATCTGCAGTAATACGGTTCAAACACTGAGCTCTAGTTAGTTAGATGGAAAATAGGCTGTAGAAATAAACTTTCTGTTCAAGTACTGAGACATTTTTAGCACATGTACAGTGCAGAATGAAAGGAAACTTGTAAAGATGAAATTGCATGATGCAGATTTTACAGCACAAGGAAAGTAACTAATTTATTTCAGTTCGTTAACTGGCTTCTGTTTTGTTCAGTTTATAGGCTTGTGACTAATTTTACAGCACAAAGGGAAAATGGAAGAAAAATAATGGAATATGCAGATTTCATAACCTGTGATTTCTTTTGTCCCCAAATAAAGTGACCGACCTTTGAGTGAATAAAATGAATAAGCTCTTTTCTTGTCACCCACAGATGAATCACTAACTAGGTTACAGGTTCCTATAAATTACTTAATGGGCTGCATTTCCTACGAGCTCCACATGGCCTTTCTTTGGCCTCACACAAAATATCTAATATATCTAGTTCATTCAAACACTGTTACTCATAATGAATATTGCCAGCTGCGAGGCTAGTATTGAAATATACTATTAATAATCCAGAACACATGAATAACACTCTTTCTCATTCCATAGTGTAAATCTAATCTTTTGTCTGTTTGTACCTTGTTGTGAAGCTTTGTTGGGGTCTGATCTGTTCCTCTCTCTGTTATTCTGTACACTAACCACTTAGCACTTCTCCCATGGGCTCCACATCTGACTCAATTCCCCTGTGATTGGTTTATGACAACCATATCCCAGACCTGATTAAACAGTATGGATGCATTTACTGTATTCCTGAGATGGAGGATTATTGCTCTCCTGTCAACAGAGGATGGAAACATTTGGGACAATTTCTGTCCATCCATCCATTCTTTTCCACTTTTCCAATTCAGGGTCGCAGGAGAGGTCGACAGTCTGTCGCAGAGCTAACCCAGAGAGACAGATAACAATTCACATTCACAATCTGCCAATCTAGAATCACCAATGTACCATGAACCATGGACTGCCGGAGTACCCAGAGAGAATCACGCAAACACGGGGAGAACATGCAAACTCCACACAGAAAGGCCAGATGGTGGATTTGAACCCAGGACCTTCTTGCTGTGAGGCAATAGTGCTAACCACTGCACCACCGTGGGGACCTGTTGGGACAATTTGAGGTATTTGTTAATATACTATATTGTGATGGGATCGGACCATGAATACCCTACTACTACATAGTACTACCACATTTCATACACTATGGATATTTTGTCACGGCAAGCAAGACTAGCAGTTCTTGCCCAATGAAATCTAAAAACATACATCAGTTAAAACATACCAAAATAAAAGAAAATTCTCCCCTTACAGCTCAAACAGCGCTCTCATGTTGTCTGTTTGCATCCATTCTGTAAGTTATTGTCTTCTTGTGTAGAATGGGAGGCAGAGCCTTCAGCTTTCAGGGCCCTCTGCTGTGGAACCAGCTCACAGTTTGGACTGAAGAGATAGACACCCTCTCTACTTTTAATATTAGGCCTAAAACTTTCTTTTTTGATAAAGCTGGATCGGGTGACCCTGAACATTGGCAGGAGTGTTTCTCCTTCAGTCACCTCTTTTCACTCTCTATGTGTTTATACACCACTTTGCATTTAATCATGAGTTATTATTAATCTCTGGCTCTCTTCCACAGTGTGCCTTCTGTCCCGTCTTCCTCCCCTCACCCCCAACTGCTCGCGGCAGATGGCTACCCCTCCCTGAGCCTGGTTCTGCTGGAGGTTTCTTCCTGTTGAAAGGGAGTTTTTCCTTCCCACTGTCGCCAAGTGCTTGCTCATAGGGGGTCGTCTCATTGTTGGGGTTTTCTCTGTATTACTGTAGGGTCTTTACCTTACAAAATAAAGTGCCTTGAGGCCACTGTTGTTGTGATTTGGTGCTATATAAATTGAATTTAATTGTGGCTGCAGTTGGATATGGTCTCTGGCAGCTAGCTTGATTACGAGCCATTGGAATCTGTAGATTCTGTCATTTTCATGGGTGTGTCTTTTTCCTGTTCAGAAAGCCTGGAGCTGGGCAAGCTGAGAGGTGAATAGAGTTTTTTGGATTGTGGATAAACCTTATGTTTTTGATGGAGACTCATGAGAGACTTCTATGCTAGACAAACTATCCCTGGCTCAGCTTTCACTGATCTGAGATCAGTTATGAACTGCACAGTATTGTACAAATGTGCAGATGTGTTTGGAGGTAGCATTAACAAGTAAACAACCAAAATACTATGATTTATCATCTCAGCAGATCTCTTTTTGCTTGTTAAGCATCTTGGCCAACACATGTGTTAAGGAGTTATACTGCTGTAGCAGGTTAGCAATGAAAGCCAGTGCAGAGAGGATTTAGATCATGAAAAGGGGCCATCAACATATGAAAAATCACTTGGCTGGTTACACCACCTTAAATCTTCAATAACAATCTTCAATTATTTATGATAATATTTTAATATACTTTTTAAAATCAACATATACAGTATAGTGCAAAAGTCTTGAGCGACCTCTCATTTCTTTATATTTTGTTTCCAAGGAGGAGTTGTCTCCCGCCATCTATAAAACATGGTGGAGGCGCTGTTGTGGTTTGCGGCTGTATTTCAGCCACTGGTATTGAAGATCTTTTCAAAGCTGATAAAATTATGAATGCAGAAAAGTACAGTTAGATTTTGATCCATACCATCTGGAAAGCATCTGATTGGCAACAGCTTCATTTTTCAGCTTTACAATGATCCCAAACACACTGCCAATGTAGTAAAAGCATACCTGGATAGAAAACACACAACAGAACACTATAAGGCATGGATTGGCCTCCCCAGAGCCTGGACCTCAACATTATTGAAACAGTGTGGGATCATCTTGACAGAGATCAGAACAAAAGACAGCCAACATCCAAAGAAGAGCTTCTAATCTCCTTCAAGAAATCTGGAAAACTATTCCTGAAGACTGTTTTAAGAAATTACAAGAAACCTTGCCTAACAGTTCAGGCTGTGTTGAAGAATAGATGTGGTCATAGCAAATATTGACTTTCAAGTTCAGAATTGTACAAACTTTGTTTTTGCTTTATATACTGTATTCCATTTATGTTTGCATGTTTCAATCAATCACTGCACCTATTTCTCATTTTCCTAGCGAAATATAAAAAGAAGGGTCACTCAAGACTTTTGCACAGTACTGTTGCCTATTTTTCTGAGCTCCTAAAAAGCATCTTTTGTTTGTTTGTCTGTTTGCTTGGTTTTTTTACACATACGATAACTTCACAGGATGGCCACTAAACACATCTGATTTTATAGAATATAATGCATTACTCTAAATTAAACAGACTATAAGGTATGTAAAATGAGCTCAACCACAAACATCTCCAGTACTGATAACACTGATGGGGAAAAGTTTTTTGCAAAACAATGGCTTTTACTTTCGATACTTTAAGCAGTGGCATTCTGTCAGGACAAGCAACCACTTGCTAACCACCTTGTCCAACATGTGTGATTTAGATAAGATGGAGTTTGAAAAAGTTGTTAATAACTCATTTAGTACATTAGCACGAAAAGCTGTTATGATGATGGAGATTGGATGGCAGCTCTGACCATGTCCATTCTAAACATAAAACAAGCAAGTTGACAAAGTGCAGCCTTAGCCAGCACTTTCAGATTAGCATCTATGAGAATTTCTGAATGTAATATGTTTAACCAGCTGCTTTGCCAACACTTCAGCTTAATTTTTCATTCATATTTTAATCCCCCCTGTAGTTATTGACGGTTAACCATGTCACACACTGCTCAAGCTTTTTTAATTCTGCTGATTTATTTTTGGTATTAATATATTTTAATATACTTTTTTTTTTTTTTTGAAAAATCAAGATGTAGGCCTGTGTTTCTGAACTTGTGAACAACTGTTTGTTTTTTGTTTTTTTTCAGAGATACGTGGTCCTCACAGCCACTACAAACATACGATTTATAGAATATGATGCTGGAAATTAAACAGAATATAAAGTATTTAAAATGAGCTCAACCTTAAACATATGCAGCAGTAATATTAATCCATTTAACACTGATGGGGAACATTTTTCTGCAGAATAATTATTTTTACTTTTGATATTTTATGCACAATTGTCCAATAATACAGTTTTATGTGTAGTGAGGTGTTTTCATAGTGTTTTATTGCTTCTTTTCCTAAAGGAATGGATTGAAAAATTCCTCCACCACTTGTCATTGTCAGCTAATAGTAAATCATTTTTGGTAAAATAGTAGATATTTATTTTATTTATTCAGCCAGGAAGGAGTGCAGAAAGGTGAAGATTTTGATGCAGAGTGCATCAAAATACAGAAGGTTGTATATATAAAATATAAAAGGCAGGTTTCATAAAATTGTGAAATGATTTCCACTTCCCTTTCTGTGAAAGTCACAGCACAACACTGTAGTACACAAACGAGAGCGGCACCAGTGACAGAAATGATTTTGAATTACTGTATAATAACTGTATTAATATTATACTCATGATCTCAAAAATAGCTACCACTGAAACAGTTTCTACCTAAATTATCTGCTGGAGACCAAACTGGCTTCTGGCTTGGAATACAGTTTTGTCTGGAATGAGTACAGAGAATTTTGTCTTTAGCTGTTTAAATTGGAGTATGTTAGGAAGGCATTTCAGTCTAAGCTCTATTCAACATTAAAAATAATACTCATTAAAACAGACTAAATAATAAGGTACAGTAAAATTAAATGAACAGTCTGTCTGTTCTTTGCCAACATCATTACAGATGGAGTTGATTTTATGTAGAATTTAGCTGGCTCAAATGTCTGTGTCACAGAAAAAAATGTTTCAATGGATGAACCCAGTTCAATGGAGTAACACAGTTACTCAATGAAATCTAACAGATGTTTTTTTTCAAACTAATTAATGCATTCAAGGCTGAGGAAGTCTTAAACAATCAGTTCAATTAAAGGAACTGTTGAGGAATCCAGTAAAAATTCTGATCAACTTTAAAGAAACATTAGATAGCATTTTTGCTTAACTTTTTATTATGAAATCTGTTGTGCTAGTTCTTTGTTAATAGCTGTAGAAAAATGGCACCAACAAAATTTAGATTGGTTGCCTATAAATCTTTATTTTCATACTCCTTTCCACCCTACTCTTTGTAAAATAAGAAGCGTTAGAATGTAGTATGGAAATAGGAATAGATATGGAAATGGAAGATTTGATTTTCATAGTTCATAGTTACATAGTTATGTTGTTCTGTGTGCTGTGTTGAGGGTGGTTGCTAGGCTACGAGAAAAACCGGAAAGTGATATGATGTGGCGCAACATTTTTGTTGTTGTGGCAGCACCTGCTGTAATACCATTTAGAATCACTAGAGGTCCAAAAGTTATCTATTGTAGGTTTAAATCTTTTATATTTTACTATATAGCACAATCATAGACAAAATAAAAGATGGATGTAGGTACTGTTACGTCACCCTAAAGTTCCGTTGTGAAGCTTTGAGATGAGTAGTTCTGCCATTGCCATCTTGGTTCCAAAAAAACAGATGTGATGTAGCAGAACAGGTCTGACTGTGAAACACTCATTGGCTAAAGACATGTGATTCACAACTCGCTGGCCAAGGAGGGTATGGTTTCGTACCCCAGATGATCCCCAGATGATCCCCATCTCACACACACACACACACACACACACACATACACACACACAAACACACACACACACACACACACACACAGAAAATGTATAAAGACATCAGAGAAATGGTCTTTGTTTATCAATAAGTCTAACATGTCTAAGCATTATAAAGCATCCATCACTAATAAACAGAATTGTTGTGTTTGAATCTCTCACCACTTCATCAAGACAAGCATCTCAGATAATATCTGTGACTCTTAGTTAACTAACACTGTATTTTCATTTTCTTCTACTTTCTCTTCTCTGTATTCATTCAGTTTTTGCATTAGTAAGAAAATGTTTTTACTTCAGATCATATCTGTCTGTTATTCAATACATTGTACAACCCTGAGCTGTAATTGCGCCACTGTGTCCCTGTCTGCTTGAAATCAGAGGATTTTGTTCCACTCTGTGGTTTATTAAAAGAAATGAGAAAGAGAGGGAGTAAGAATTAAGAGTTATGAAGGGAAAGATACCAATCTGTGTATTTTTGTCTTTAAAAGTTACTGCATCTTTTAACCTGTATTTACATGACTCTATATTCACAGTTTACCACAATCAGATTTTGTAACAACCCAATATGACCACAGCTGCTTGCTGCTGGCCACTCAGCAGCTCTCCTAAGCCATCATGTGCCCAAAGGGACATCAGCAAGTCCACAAGAGGGGTTAGAGGATTACTGATTTGTTTTTATGTTACAGAAAAAATATAAGGCAAACATGACATGAAAGAGGCAAAAATATCAAAGTGATAATGGAAAAAGAAACTGAAATAAAGAAAGGGCTTTATAAATATGTAAGAAGAGATATACGAGGGAAAAAACGAGCTCTCTAGTGACATCCAGAAATAAAGCGGAGCTGCTTATGTTGGAAGGTGGATG
Source organism: Heterochromis multidens (assembly GCA_015108495.1). Taxonomy (NCBI): domain Eukaryota; kingdom Metazoa; phylum Chordata; class Actinopteri; order Cichliformes; family Cichlidae; genus Heterochromis; species Heterochromis multidens. Next base: position 12,920 of record VUQS01077184.1, read on the forward strand.
TGTGGAGAGCTCCAGGTCGAAGAAGCAAAAGGAAATGTGAAAAATTACTTATTACGCTCAGTTTAGGAAATGGCTGGACTTATTCACACTGCTTTCTCTCTTACACTTCATCTTTCTAAGAAATGTCACCCCAGAATTTACTCATTTCGTTAATCAACAAATCACTGTTCCCTCTCATATTTTCCATTCACATGCGGCCCAGCCCGTCTGCTCCTTTTCACACTCCTCGTGCTCTCATTTGCCTTCACTTTGGTTAGAATGCTTATTTCATTTTGCACTGATGGGCTGATGGGGGTATATCAGCTATCAAACAGGACCAGCGTATCTGCTGGTTTATACACCTGTGCCAGTAGCAGCTTTGTGTGATAGCTGATATGCCCTCATGGCAAGATTGCTCTCCATGGACATGCCTGTGAGCTTATAAAAACACACAGAGACATCAAAGATCAGAGGATAAACAGATTCTTCTCCTCCTCCTTTCAGTGTAAATATGTGTGCATGTGAAAATACCTGTGTACACGACATGCTTCTTAAGAGAATTTAATAATACTCCTTATTTATGTAGCACTTTTCAAACCCCACTCATAAAAATGATAAAAACTCATAAAATCAACAACATAGTGATTAAAAAATAAATAAATTAAAGATGCAAGCCAGAGACATGAAATGGCAGACTTATAAACTGTATGTGTGGTTTCCTGAAGGGAGAGTAATAACAGATATAAATAGTGATAGAAATGTTGATTACTCCCCTTCTGCTGCGTCCTCTGGTTATTATAACAAAAACTTCCTCAAAGGTTTTGAATGATACTGTTGTGTGTGTGGCAAGGTGAGAATTTGTTAAATTTATTCATCTTTTTATTAGGCATATTTCACATTCATGGCACACTGGCATCACTCATAAAAACAGACAGACATGCGCACACACACATGCACACACGCACACACCTACACACACACACACACACATGCACACTCATACGCTTCCAACTAAGGGCTGTGACAACAAATATTTGCCCACATGTGGGGGCAGCTTGTCGGTTTTGCCCAGAATAAACACACCAGTGTGGATGTGGAATAATAATGTGGCGCATTTTAGCAGCTGCTTGGTCACAGCTTGTTTACAGTGTTGGAGGGTTCTCTTAAGCACTAATTTGTCACTGTCAGCTTTCTCACACTTTCTGTTCATGTTTTTTTCTTAAAGTGCAAAGGCCTAACTGGGAGCTCAGAGATGTGTGTTTTGATTCTATTTTGAGCATATTTGTGAGTAAATATAGATTGTACATGAGTGTGTGTCTTAGGGTGCGTGCATTTTGTGGTTAATGAGTGTCTACCAGTGGGTTTACTGTGAGGGCTTGTGTGCGTTTTCCATATTTTTGAATCTAATATGTGTGTGCCACAGATAACAAGGTGCAGGTATTGGTGCGGCGGTAAATACATATCCATCTTGGCTGGTTAATACAGAGTTCAACTCTGTAATCAGCACCTGAGCAGTACACAACGCTGACAGCTGATTTATTATCCATGTGTGTGTTTCTGTCAGTAATCAGACTTGCAGCAATTTATTTTTTAAAAGGAGAATGTGTGTAATGTGTGTGTTTGTGCGCATGCATGTGTTTGCATCTCCTGTCTGCGTATGTTTGTGTTTTGTTGTTGAAAGATTTACACAGCAGTGTCTCACCTACCTCAGTCATGTCTTGTCTTGTCTCAGTCTGCTTTCTTACTAAGACTAGACACACAGCATTCATCCTTACCTGATTAACTGTACACATTGTAGCTCTACACTCTTCTGAGATGAAGCATGCAGGAGTTGTTTAAATAACAAAACAAACAACAACAAAAAAAAGGCAAATAGAGCACGACCGGAAAATGAAATGAAAATATGTATTGATTTTAATCATGCATGTTAGATATTGTGCTATATTTAATGGTTGGCACACACACCAACATAAACACACAAATAAAAACCGCAAGGATATGTAAATTATGTACATACGCACGTTTACATCATGTGAAAAACTACGTCCCCTTCTATGTGGAGCTTGCATGTTCTCTCCAAGTTTATGATGGCTTCCTCTGGGAGCTCCTGTTTTGCCCGTCATCACAGTGAAGCAGATCGCTAAAACAATCTTTCAAACAGTGAATACCAGTGCCAAAATTTGCACGTTTGTCCCTCTGGAGCCATTAATTTGAAAAACCCCATTAGCCACTGGAATTTTCTAAATCTTCCAATTTAGCCATCATTTCCATCTTAGGAAACACTTGGTTTACTACAGAACCAGTGGATAAATGTCAGAGGTTTTACTTTTTGATTTCTATGCTTTTGACTTTCTATGCTTTTAACTTCTTCAGAGCTTCGTTATTTCAAGTAAAACAAAATGTTACATGTTGTTCCAGTGGTCAGATGTCTGGTATAATGTATTTCTTTGCAATTCATTGAATTTCATGTAACCATTTACCATCACACCAAAAGTCACTTTCGAATCACCAATTAATTTTTAGGTTAAAGCCAAAAACCTTCTTGCTGCAAGGCCACCAATGTGCTGTGCTGCCCAGCTACTTGATATATAGACTAGATCATGGACCAAGTTCGTGAGGTTAGTTACTATTCTCTGTGTTCTGCCCTCTCCAAGTTTGGTAAATGGGCTGTAATTTATATAATACTTTTTTACTCTCACCTAATCTATTCAGTTTAATTCACTTTTATTTATATAGCGTCAAATCACAACAACAGTCGACTCAAGGCGCTGTTGTTGTTATTTGGCACTCAAACCATTTTTTACACTGCAAGCTGCATTCACAGAAATATTTTTAATGCTAATGCTCACATGCAAACCCACATGGATGCATTAGAAGGTCCTTGGGTTTCAGTATTTTGCCCAAGGACACTTCAACATAAGGATGCAGAAATCTTGGTCCTCAATTTGACAATTGCACACTGGCTTTCCATTGTTCCTAATACAAAGGATAGCATAAATGCAAAAAATGTGTTTCCCGATGGGGCTCAATAGAGAAAATCTTTCCCTTTTTTGACATAGTTGGTTAATGATTTGATTCTCTTTGATACACTAACTACTTCCAAAGGCAATATACTTGAAGAAAACCACAGGGAAAATTAGTTTTGTCAGTCATTTTGGGAACAAAAATTTCATCTGGTGCAATATTTTTTTGAGCTGAAAGCAAGTCTGTTCTTGGCTTAAGAAGCTTGCATTGCTCTTTTTTATAAAATAAAAAAGAAAATAACTTCTTGTAGCTGTTACATGTAATTTTCAGCCAGTTTATGAAATCTGTTTGCTGAATTTTTTGGTAACACTTTGTAATATGGCCCACGACTAAGTGTGTAATTCCCCAGTAATTGAATGGAATTTCAATGTATGTTATTTGAAATTACAATCTAATTATATTTACATACATACACTTAAAGGTAGTTACACTAGAATAACGGGGTAACAAGTCAGGTTTTTAAAGGAAACAAAGACATAATTATGCTGTAAATAAATTTAAGTAGTGCTTAAGTAATTTGTTCTTGTGATTTGGTGCTATATAAATAAAATTGAATTGAATTGAATTGAATTGAATTGAATTGAATTACCTTCTTTATTAGGCACTGTTTCAAAGAGGCTCATATATATCAAAAGCGATCACTTTTGTATTTTTTAAATGACTGTATAGCATTATCATACTGCGTACCAAATTGAGTCTTTTAATGTTTTCCAGGATTTTGATAATTAGTATACATTATAAATACATATAATATGCACACTCCTTGTTTATCTGTTGTTATCCATTTTTCTCTGTCTGAAGGCAAATCAAGTCTCCTAACATCCAGAAGCAGACAGTGCCAGGTGAGATGAGGAAAGACGTCCTGACTGATGGACATCCCCACTCGTTATCGCAGGTTTGAATATATGTCTGTATGTTTGTGTGAGTGTTATGTTCGAATTTGGGCTCTTTATCATGTTTCCAGCCAAAGGAGTTCAGTTTGGGTCATACTAATTTCATCTACCTTTCTTTTCGTTTTCCTTCTCACACCCATTGCAAACTATTTCTTAGAATTTATTTTTCTTCTTCCTCTATATACATTGCTGTCTTTATTCCCTGTTCCAGTCCTTCCTGCCTCCTGTACTCCCTCCCTTCATAGATCTCAGAGTCAGACTTAAGCAGAAACAAAAATCAGTTCCATACACTACCTAGAAACTGTGGCACAATGGCTCACATGGGAACAGTACCGCGCTGTCTAGACAGGCATCATGATGTACCACGTCTGATGTAATTTGTGTAGTTGTTTACCTGCTTAGAAGTCAACAACAGTGTTAGCAAATTGGTTGAGTCTCTGTGTGTGCATGTGTGAGTGCACACTTGTACTGTATACTAGTCTGCAGGCCTATGCTGAGGTGTTAATATGCAGAGTGTAGACATGCCAGGTTATTCCCAGAGGATGGATGAAGTAAAGTACATGTACCTTCCTGCCAAACAGAGCAAGAGTCTCTCTCAGTTTTTTGCAGAACTATTCTGCTATTTGTGTATTCTGGCAAGCAGCATTCAACTTCCTATTTCTGTATCTAAACAGTGTCTGAGAAACGCACATTAGTATTGCTATAAGCTGGAAAGAGACATGACGTGCATGCCAGGTATAGGGACATGGGACAAGCTGAACCGGACCTTACGTTGTCCGTCCTTAGTGCAACTCTTTTTGAAGTCACACTAACAGCTGAATGAAGCACCCTTCATTCAGGTGTAGCATGTAAATACAGCTGCAATCTTTGGGACAAACTTCCTTCTTCATGTGGAAACATACAGAGAAAAATAAAACTCACTCCAAACTTCTTTGGTGGCCTTTCTCGTTTTTTTGTAAACATCTTCATATTTTGAACTCTGTCAAGCTGCTTGGCTTTTGCAACAGTCCTTGTGAATATACAACGCTTTACATTCAAATGACTACGTCAATCGTTTTCTAGATTACAGGAGAGTATATTTGTACTCTACTTGGATATCGGATAGGCTTCCAAGTGCTGCTGTTTGTCTTTTAACTCATTCCAGTGGAGGTGACCACATCACTCTAGCTCTTGTTGACCTTCAGTGTTTACCAGATTTTATTGCTTGTTTTTGAAGCTTACATGGTCAGTCACCTTTAAATTTGTGATCTTTTTTATTCTTCCCGGCTCTCTTTGGGGTCCTTTAAAAAATCCTTTCTGAAAATCCCTGACTCTTATTATTTTTATATTATTATTATAGCATATTATTAATAGTATTATCATTGGTATCATTTATCCTAAATACAAGGTAATCTTTAAATTTTTGTTGTCTATATCACTAAATGTGGCAGACCCTCCCTGCGGATATGTAAACATAGTTGAAGTGAGTTGGGAGAGCTTGGAACGGATGCTTTGAGAAAGGCCTGAGGTCTGCAAGAGTGCAGTATAGGAAAATTCACAGGTATTTTAATTTATTTTTGTAGGTATTGCATATATTATAAAATATTGACCAAAGGAAACATTCATGTTAGAGCAGATGCATGAAATCAAGCTCAAATTCCTGTTTATTGTCATTGATCTGTGATGGTCCACCCTCCTGGTTTCCTATGCTATTCTTTGTTGTTTCCTCTGGCAAGAGCCTTGGTTGGTCTTCAGAGCAACTGGCTGCACCTGAGAGGTGGGAGTGGCCAAGAATGCAAAAAAAAGCCAGCTTTTTCCAGCTGCACTCTTTCTTATTGAGCAATCTGAGCTACATGTTCTCCACAACAATATACAGTCATGTGAAAAAAAATAAGTTTTCACAGGAATGCATGGATTCCTGTTAAAATCACCCCATGATTCCGCCACAGCATTTCAGTTGGGTTGAGTTTTGGACTTTGACGGGGCCATTGCAGCATCTTGGCTCTTTTCTTTTTCAGCCATTCTGTTGTAGATTTGCTGCTGTCCATTGTATCATTGTCCTGCTGCATGGCCAATTTGGGCCAAGCTTTAGCTGCCAGGTGTTTGTGCTGCTGTGCATGATGGCCAAACACTTCCAGTTTAGTCTCATCAGTCTAAAGGATATTGTTCCAGAGGTTTTGTAGTTTGTTCAGATGCAAATTTGCATACCTAAGCCATGCTGCCATGTTCTTTTTAGAGAGAAGAGGCTTTCTCCTGGCAACCCTTCCAACCTTCTTAATTCCTATGGAAGCAGTAAGGGTGTACTTAGTTTTTTACAGGACGACATGGAGTCCTGTGAAAACTTTCTTTTTTCACTGCACTGTAATTCCTTTTGTGCTGACATCTTGCATAACATTCATGCATACTTTCACTTATCCATGGATGCTTTATAACGTTAACTCCTTTCATGTCTCAACACAGATTTTTAGCAGTGCCAGTGGTATGGCTTTAAAGCTTCCTTGGTTAATCTTGATATTTAGAGAACTATTCAGTGGATTGCCATGAAACTCAATACACAATGCTTAGTGCATAAACCCTAACTTTGATGATCCACCAGCGTTTTCCACAACAAACTTTTGCATCGTTTTAACATTTGTGGTTTGAATTTAAATGTTCATTGGATGACACTCACATTTATGTCTCCTCAAGATGATTTTAATCATGTTGGTGACTCCTTCAGCACGACCCAATTTCTAATTTACCTCCTTGATTTGGACTAAAACCTTGAAAACATTCCCATCAACCTAATCTTTTCATTTTCTGTTAATTAATAAATGTTACTATATCACTAACCTCAGATGACAATCATGGTAAACAATATTGCAGTTGCAAATGAGCATGTTAGCTTTCACAGTCTTGATTATGTAAAAGGTAATATGTAGCACAACCACTGAGATGGCTATAGTGTCTTAGACTTGTTTTAAAATTAACCCAATACATAAAATTCACACAAATTCCAGATGAAACAGTTTATAATACGCATATTTTTGTCTCCACAGCTAGACAGCCTGACGTCAAAGATTCCTTTGATCCTTGTGATTTATTACAAAATCCACTTTAACAGTGATTCAGCTAATTCACATGTGCAGCACATTTTAGTACATTTGATTGCACAGTTAAAAGTATGGAGTTGAAAGAAAATGTTTTCCCATTTTCGGCCCAAGTTTCAGAAGAAATTTATAACATGGAGAATACATCAATCCAACATTAGGTAAGCAAATAAGACTTAAGTTCCTTAGACATATACTATATCTAATAGGCAGCAATTTAATGTAATACATTTTAGGCACAACATGATTAAATATAGCAGTAATTTGTTAAAAATACTACAAAGGCATACTAAGAAAACATAAAAATTTTAAAGTCAGACTACGTAAGACGACATAGTCCAGCCCACTAGCTATGGAGACACAATATACAATCTGTATATTGTGTCTGCTCAGCAGTGAGGTTAGGTTGTGGCCTCTTCCTTTCTCTTTCCCCAGCTCTCTGTCTCTCCTCTTATCTCTGGGTCCATCAGGAACACAGCACGCTTCAAGGGTAAACACACACAAACAAACTCTCCCCATCTTGCCAGAAGAGTTTATGTGGGATGGAGTGATAGCATCTCTTTGCTCCATTGTCTCCATCGCGCCACGGTGCACTTAACAAACACAGAGAAAACACACATCAAAAGTATTCTCCTCAAGTCTTCACACTGTCCTTTTATTTCTCTTTTATCTGTAACAGAGCAGCATCATCAACCCTCAGTGCTCACCTGTCTTTAAAGAAAAATGGGTTATAGCAAGGAATTTTTTTCTTATTTTTCTTCTCTTTTTTTTTTAAATCTAGGAGGGGTTAAAAAAAGATTGACAGATTTGAAGATTTTTGGTCACTCTAAGGTTGTTCCCAGAGTCTGTAAACTTGACTAAAATTATGTATGAGACGTATGGCCCTGCAGACATATTTAGCATATTTTAAATTATGAAATAGGACACAACAGTCTGTGCTGATGCACACAGCAGTTCATAAAGATAGAGACAGATGTCTGATCATAGGTGCACAGCTGCTGGAAATGTGCATTCTCTCACTCACTGCTCATTTATTTAAGTGATCGTAATCCCTCCATCAAACCAGAACGGACCAGAGCCATAATGATCCTTCCCAAGGGAATTAGGTGATGATTGGTGCTGTAGAGGCAATTATCCTTACTTTTCTCCCAGCTCTCTGTGCCTCTGTATCTGTCTTGCCCTTTTTTCCCATTCTTTGTAGTCTTGAAAGCCAGCGATATTCTCGTGTTACTAATAAAACTTAAAGCAAACATGTATGCACAGACACATTTATAGTGCACATTCATACACGGGCAGACACAGCTTTCTGGTTAGGTTACACTCAGGGGTCCAGCAGTGGCAGCCCCATCTCAGTGAGATGTGTATGTGTGTGTGCGTGTTTCTGTCTATTGGGTGGGGTCAAACCAGCACTTGTTGATTCTGGTGAATCGAGTTACTGCCTGTCTGTCACATCCAATTACAGTTTTGGACCGTTGACACACTCAACCTGGCTCTGTATATGTGTGTGTGGGTGTTTGTCGCTCACCTCCAGCTGTGCCATGCCGATGTAACGTGCCACAAGTATTCACTTGTGATTTGGATGGCTTGGCAGTATTTTCATCACACTTAAGGATAATCCTGTTGCTGCAGTTTTAGTCTGCACCACTGAATCGCTCAGTGAATTAGCCTCCTGTACTGATGGGCTGATAATTGTACCAACCTTATACTTATTTCCTCTTCTTTAGTATTTATTGGAGTCACTTAATAAGCTATTCATATGCAACTTGTGTGTTCCTGGCACTGTTTCATCAAATGACTTTCACTACATGTGTAGAATCCATCACAATCGATTTCTCATGTTAGGCTGGTGCTTAGCTTTCTTCAGTACAAAATATTTTCTATATCCCCATCAGACATATGCACATTTACAGGGCAGCTATACCTGGCTGATGCCACTGTTTCAAAAGATTTAGATTGACTTTTACAAATATGCAGCATCTGTTTCTGAGATGAAATATCACTTTAACAGCAGTCAGCCAGCCAATCATATTCTCAGTTTTCTCTGTTATCTAGAGAGAGCCTCCTACACATCCCCATTACTTTCAGCAGTGCTTATTGCATCTCACATTTTACATGTAGAAATGTGCTACCAAGTTTGTGACAGTTTGTATATTCTAACAGTGCACGGATTTTGCAGATCTTTGCTTACTGCCATTAGCTGCTCCTTCTTACATACCCTTTTTATTGCCATCTTGTGTGACCATGTCTCTTCAGAGAACGTTCCACAATGTGAGGATATATATGATTACATAATAGTTAAAGGCTGATTGTTTGATATGAGTTCATATCAGAATTTGACTTTAATTCTATAATGCACATCATCAGATGTGCATTATAGCCTGAAGTTTTTGTTAGTGTGAAGTTTATTGGTTTGTTTCATCAGTGCATTAGTTTGAACATTTCGCAACAACTGAACTCACTTGAAACTGTTTCCTTGTCCACGTGACTGCAAAGCTTCTGTAGTGCTCCCAGAAAAGTGTGAACGTGTGAACTAGAAAGCGAGTCAACGCTTTCGGTGCCGGAGAGAAAGTT
>VUQS01077184.1:22474-35750 GCA_015108495.1 Heterochromis multidens
TGCCGGAGAGAAAGTTAAAAAAAAAAAAAAAACAGTGAGAGGGAGAATCAGAGGGTTTATTATTTCTGTCCAGTGTTTTCTTTCACAGTTCCATCAACCAGTGTGGAAGTGGATCATTTTCTTCCACTCACCATAGGTGTGAGAGGCCACACACAAACTGTGCATGCAAATGCACACAGTCTACTCCACACCCATAAATTCTCACACTCACATGGATGGCAGCAAAGGTCATAGCACTTAGAAACTCTCTCTCAACTACTTATCACTCTCTTCTGTCTTGGCTGTGTCTAATTCTTCATAGGGAAGTCTTCTTGCTTCTCTCCCCACAGCTTTTGTATTCCTTAATTTTTCTTTTGTTTCTAATTTAGATATACTGGTTGTTTTTTTTTTAGCAAAGGTCCAAACAATTGCATCTTTTTTCTTGCCTTGTCTTGTGACAATTCAGTATGATACCCATGCAAAACCATTTAAACATTTTAGAATAAACTATACTGAAAGAAAAATACTTCTCTCCCTGCTTTTTGCTGCTTTACTTCCAAAACTCCTCCCCTTAACTCTTCTTGCCCCTAGCTTCCTCTTTCAGCTTCCCAGGATGCCATGCGGGAGACAGCTGAGCGAATCATGGAGTTGGAGAGGGCACTGAGAGAAAGCATGAACACCTCTGCGCATAGGGAGGCTCTCTGGGCACAGGAGGAGGCTGCTCGGGTTCAGGCCCAAAGACAGGTTTACCTGGTGTAGCGCACGTGTATCAAGGGCTCCATACGACCAGACACATATACATGAACGCATGCACACAGATAGCCTCAAACATCTCCACACAGGTTTCCTGGTCTACCTTTTAAAATGATCAGTTGATCAGATCATTCAGGACTTGGGGGGACCACTGAAAAAATGTGAGGAACTTAACTGCACCTCCATGTGGTTAAAAATATAACTGCAGGCAGACCATTATATCATTATTACCAAATGGGTAGTTGCCTTTTGTTTCCTCTCTGTTATTGCTCTTTCTTCTTAATTTACTTTTTGTTCTCTAAACACGCTCTTGTTTATTTTATTCTTCTTGCCTGAAATTTCAAACCAAAAAAAAAAAAAAAAAGGAAATTCCAGTGGCCTGCTTTAATTTTCTCTTGTTCACTTTGCATGCTTGAAAATGTAAGCATATGTCTGATATGTTGTGAGTTTATCTGTCTGTAAGCAGAGTGACTGACAAAGCTGGAGACTTGATGGAGCACAGGTTGCCCCTTTAAGCCACATGTCCTGCTATGTGTCTGTCTGACTTTCCGACTGCCTGCTGGTCAGTCTACATCTTTAAGCAGGTCCAAAAAAATGTACGTGTGTGCCTTTGCAACTGTGTGTGTGTGTGCGTGCGTAGGTGTGTCTGCGGTGGGAAAGAGAAACAAGGCAAGGGAGTGTGTTTCCTCTCGGTGTGAGCGTGCATTTGAATGAGAATGACCTCGCATTACTTATGAGTGCCACAAGTAATATGAGAGCAATCGGCGGTTAAAACAAGAACCAACATTTTGAGGCAGAATGGCGGCTGTATTGCCTCAAACACACGTATGCTTCCTAGGAGAGTTTAAAAGATGAAGAGAGGCCGGAGCAGCAAAGTAAGAGAAGGTCAAACTCAGTTTAGAAAATTCTGTGAGCGCCAACGCTAACTGTGGCTTGTTTTTTTTTTCCTTCTTTTCACAATTTCTGTACTTTGCACGCTCAACTTGCATTCAGCATGGATACTGTGTTTATCAAACAATATTCTGATTCACTGAGAAGTCAGAAAAGTATATTTATGTCTGAGGGACTTTTCGCACGCATAGAAGTAAATGATTCAGCTTTGACCTGAGTTTACCCATGTGTCAAAGATTCAGGAAAATCCTTTTCTAGCTGGTGACACATTAACACTCATTGACCCCAAAAGCCATATTCAACTTGCTTTTATTATAAGTCAATCCAGACCCTACACATAGAAAACATACTGAGCCAGCATGCGGTCATACTGGCGACTGAACTTGACACAAGCTGAACTAGAATAGAGTTACAGCCACACTGTTGACACAAGGAAAGCTGCCCAAGTGCTCAAGGTGCTCAGTCACTGATGCTCACTGTTAACTGTCAAAGGAGTGAACCTTGTCAGCTAACTTAATGTTACCACATAAGAAGGGAGCAATTGAGCATGCCATCATTACAAAAGTAGACAGTTGTCAGTCAATCACCCTTCTTGCCTCAGAGACTGGAAAAGAGTGCGTGGAGGGACTAGAGAGAGGAACAAGTTCTTCTGAAACATCACCTGACTCTGGCACCGCTTCAGCCCGCCGTGCCAAACTCACATTCTCACCCCCTCCCTTCCTCACTCTTTGCTTGATTTTCTTCTTTCTTCTCCCCTCTGTCCCAGAGTAATCAGTCTCATGATGTGTAATGCGCTGAAAGTCTTCCATCAGCCTGACCTGCTGAAATGGAGCATGGGTAATGCCCTGGGTCACTTTTTTTCACACCCTTGTTTTCTAAGTCTCTCACTCTGTCTCTGCCTCTCTCTGCCTCTTGTCTTTCTCATAAAATCATTTCTGCTGTCCAGCCATTGTCCCAAGCCTCGCTCGTTCCCATCTCCCTTCTTAAGTTGTCTCATGCAATTATCTCCACGCTCTCTCTCCCTTTCTCTTGATTTCTGCTCTTTTGCTCTCCCCTCTGTGGCGTTTGAACTAGGCCTTTGAACCAGCAACACGACGCAAACGGACAAGAGGGATTTGGCCCTTACCTCTGAGCCCTCAATCAGCTTATCAACTAAAGGGGCTTTGGGCTAGTCTTAGAAAGCCTTAGCCTGGCTGGGGGGCTTTGCCTTGAAGTTGAGCTAAATTAGCACGCACAGGCTCACTGCTAAGCTGATTAGGTCCCTAATTTCACTAAAATGCATTGTATTCCTTATTAATGATGTGATTGTGAAGTGAGGGCTAGCCTGGGTGGTGGACTAATAAGGGACTGGGAAGGGAAAAGTTGGTGCATGAGGGTTGATAGGCATGTGGTGGGTGTAAATGGAGCTGTGTGTGTGACCCTTGGCTTTCAAGATGAAAAGATTGACTTTGTATTCACTCAATCCTGGAATAAAACCTCAAACATTAAAATGGTGTAAGTTTGGACAGTTGCATATCTTGACGTTACTCGGTCTATTAACAGCTAGAAACTACTGAGGTCAATTGTTCTTGGCAGAGATATGGGGTGTATTTTATTGAATATTAATATTTTGTTACATTTCTAAGAAGTTATGACTGAAAGTTGTCACTTTCCGACCGTACCATTTAAATGCCAGCATTGCAGACTCCCTTTGCTTTCACCATTTTTTTCCTCATATTCAATGTGTGATATTCATGAACAGTGAGTGAGCACATAATCTGACATCTGTGAAACACACCTAGAAAACTGGAGGAGATGAAGACTGTCCTGAAAATGTGTGAACCATTTGGCCCCTTCATAAAAGAGGCCCATTGCTTTTTTTTCATACCCTACCCCATGGAGTGATTTTCCCTAATAATCCTTTCCTCCACTTTTTTCTGTTTCTCCATTTTCCTTCCTCATTTTAGATTTTTTTTTTTTAATATAAATTAACAACTCATCAGAACTGAACAAAGATAAATGTACGTTTCTGTTGTTTTACATTTACATTTACATCTACACGCTTGAGTAGTACTGCATCCTATTGTGAAGTGCTTGTTGTTAGACAATTAGACGCTTCCTGTCTAATGACGCCCTGAGGTTATATCCCATCAGACACACATGCTGTAGCGTATTTGTGTGTGCAGATAGAGAGGATGCAGTTAAGAGGTTGAGCATTATCCTCAGCTCTAAAGCATAACCACACTTGAGAATGAGGTAAGATAAGTGAAAGGAGAGGACTGAGAGGAATGGTTCAGAGGAACAATCACTCAACTAACCTGTGAACCCAAGTAGTTTATCCTGCTCCTAAATGTTAACTGGCCATTGATTTTCATGTTTAGGCTGTCATTTCATGTCATCTTTTAGCATTCCAACACACATCCTTGAAGTACATACAGGCAGCAGACAAGTTGCTATATATCAAATTACTTTACCATGTCCTCATTTCCACATTTGTGTGAGTGTGCATGGATAAGTGTAGAATAGATCTTGTGTATTATTAATGAACTTATCTTATATTTGAGAACAGATCAATGTGGGTAGCCTCGTGTGTTTTCACACTGTTTAAATCACTTGTCTGTGTCTTCCTTTAAATAGCTGGAGGAGCTGATGGGGGCTTTGGAGAAGACACGTCAGGAGCTGGATGCCACTAAACTGCGTCTGTCCTCCACTCAACAGTCCCTGCATGAAAGAGACGGACATCTCAACAATCTGCGACAGGAGAGACGCAAGCAGCTGGAGGAGATTCTGGAGATGAAGTTAGTGCCACAGTCACCTATATGTCTGCATATATAGCACTTACTTTTGATTACATTAAGTAGCCACTGTTAGGTAAAGTTTAACTGAAGTACAACTGCCCTGCCCTAATATCTGTCTTTACAAAGTGGTTAATGTTGTGGTGTGTCAAATGTGTCATTTTCATATGCTTATTATTTAGGTCAAAGTTAAAGGAAATGTTGTTGTGATGCAAGAGGTATAGTAAAATGGGCTATGATGTATTTTTATCACACAGAAACTACTACAAGTGAAGTCACAGCACTGGACATAAATTGTTAACATTATTTCCCTGAAACAAAGGGAATGTGTAAATAATTTCAGCATTATAATAAGGTAAATATCAAATTTTTATTTAAAAACAAATCATGTGATTTTGAAGGTATTAGGCTGATAGGAGTCCAGTATTCTTACCATTAATATCACCTTATTACCTTTTTTGTCAAATATTGCACAGATATTACCATTTGATTGTTAGCAGGTTACTATAATATTACCAAGATATAATTATTCTAATAAATGGATTGGTACTTATATAGAGCTTTTCTCCTCTGGCTGAGCCCTCAAAGCACTTTTTACTACAAACCACATTCACCGATTCACACACATATTTATCCAACTCCTGATTCCATGCAGTAAGCGCTTTCCAACAGTCACTCCGATGGATGCATCTGAGGCAATTTGGGCTTCAGTATCTTGCCTAGGAACACTTAGACGTGCAAACTGGGGGAGTCAGGAATTAAACCACTGATCTTTCAATTACTAATGTTTGTTTTTGGGCGCATTACACTATTACATAAATTCCTTTCAAATGTATCTCAAGTATACATTGTTAATCCCAAGTTAATGTTTTTCTTAATTATTACCTCTTTGTTATTAAATTATTGCCCCACTACCCCACATGTTAATATTGAGCTACTATAAAATGTATGGTAAAGACTGGTAATTACATAGCGCTTTTCTACTCAATTTGAGCACTCAAAGCGTTTTCTTAATACAAGCCTCATTCGCACACATGCTTTTTTCTATGCCTAAGTACTTTTAACCTAGCTAACCTACATCGAGGGCAACTCAGGGTTAAGTATCTTACCCAAGAAGACTTTGACATTCAGTTTGGAGGAGCTAGGGATCGAACCACTGACCTTCCAATTGGTAGACAACCCACTCCTACTGAGCCGCTGCTGCCCCCAGACGGGGAAAAAAGTACACTAAAAGTGTTAGTGCTAGTGACTGACAGCCCATAAAAGTAGATTTTTTTTTTTTGGCACGGTATGATGGGCACTGGCATGATTTACTCATTGTTTTATCAAGAACATTTGTAAAAAATTGCAGCTTTTTTTCACTGCAGCTCATAAACCTGTGTCTAATATTGTATTAGGCACATTTATCCGCTCACCTGTTCACATATGCATTTGTGTTTGAGTGTGATATAGACATCAGCGCTGAAGTGTATTCTGAAGCAGGATCAGCCATTGTCTAAAGCTGCCTTGTGAAAAGTTCCATTTATTGAGGACAGGTGGTGTAGTCTTAGGTCAGATAAATTTCTGTGCAGTTCTTTCTTCATGTGTCTTTGTGACAGAGAGGGAGTTAGAGCAGAAGGAAGCTAAGAAGGAGGCTGTGCAGGACTGTCTGCATTTCCATGTGTGTGTGTGTGTCAGCGGTTGTGTATGAATGTGTGAGTGAGTTCAGTGATCTGCAATTGGATTGGCTACATGTGCGTTTGCTTTGAGCACTCTGATTGAAGGAGCATGGAACCACATATCTGCTTGTCATGTGCTGCAGAGAAATGTCTTTAATGTCAGCCACTCAGTGCAGTACAAAAGAGAAGGCTGGCACATTCTGTATGTATTAAAAACACAACTTTTAAAGTCTACTATGTCTTCAGCTCTTCGGACCACACATCTAATGTACATAGCTTACAGCATCTAATGTACATAGCTATATAGCTTGCTGGCTACTGACAACAGGGTGCCCTTTGCCTGTCTATCTTCACACACACACAAACACACATACTACTGATACAAACCACCTTCCTGTCTGTTTCAATTTCCACCCTCCAAGCATTACTGGGAATGTTTATCAGTGGAAATGTATAACATATGATACAGACAGAAAGCGTGGTCTAGGTACAGTATATAAAAAATGCTCAGCGAAGTAGCGTATGATTATTTTAGTGCTTCTGTAGTCGGCTTACATTCGTATTATTAGAAAGATGTCTGAGGAAGAATGTTGGTGTGATGATTCGTTGCATTGAACAATAACAACAAAGCAGAATCTTCAGCTTTTGTTCAAGACTTTAACTAGCCTACATTGGTAAGACCTAAGGGGGCATGGGGGGTGTGAATGTGTGTGCGTTTGTGTGTGTGTGGTCTGTAGTACATTGGATTCTGTGTGTGTCTGTGCGCGTGAAGAGGTTAGAGGCAGGGGTTTGGGGTCACTGGTGATGAGGATTAAAGGACTGTTGAACTGCAAGGGGCAAAGCTTCGTGAGACTGACATACATCTGAACAAGCTGCAAAGATACGCTTGTAGAACGTACACAGACAGCCTCAGTGGAACTCACATAATCACTCATGTCTGCAGACATGCACATACTTACACAAACTGTGGCTTACTGCTTTAAAAGGGGCCATATTCCCAGAGCACAGCTCTGCTCCAAGTTAGCAGAGGAAAAGCTAAACAGGAAAGATAGAGCAATGAAAGAGAGGTAACAAGCGAGACAAGTTAGAGGGAAAGGAGGAAAAATTTGGGCAGAAAGGGAGACTGAGAGGGAGCAGAGAATGGAATGGAGGGGCTACACATACTGAAGTATTTCAAATCCTAGAAATCATGAGAGAAGTTTGATTGCATGCCAAGTTTCTCCTTCCCTCTGCTGTAATGTGGCATTTGTCAAGAAGACCAGCTGAAGCAAACCATGTGAGGCATGTCTCCAGTGAATTGGAGAGCTTTCTGTGTGTGTGTGTGTGTGTGTGTGTGTGTGTGTGTGTGTGTGTGTGTGTGTGTGAGAGAGAGAGAGAGAGAGAAAGGGAGAGCATTTTCATATTTGCCTTTTACAGATATAGAGCTAAATGCTCAATGCTTAAGAGCAGTGCAGGTCTCCTCTGTCACCCCACACCAGATTAAGTTTCCACCATACTGTACAATATTTAAACGCACACACAGATGGCCTCCGGAGGAGCTAGTCATGAAACAAGTCTTGGGTCACGGGGTGTAGGTGCACAATAGAGAAATTATGTGTTTGGACATTTTGAATAGCTAGTCATTGAGATGTTTCCATAGTCTGAATAGGATAATACTATATGCCACAACATTGCAGTGGCTTACTGAACATGATCCTTCTGTAGACTTTGGGAATGTAGGTGATATTATCTCTGTTTACATTTCAGTGATGAAAATGACGATAGAGGAAAAAAAAAAACAGTGACAGCTCCGATGCAGAGTTGACAAAGTGGAACTTCTTCAAGGTAGCTAAGTTGAAGATTTAAGAGATGGAGGAATACAGGTGCAGGAATTTGGGGAAAAAAAACTGCATGATAGAAAGAGGAAAAGAGAGAAGTTGTATCATAGAGTCAGAGATGAAATAATAAATGATGGAAAATGATAGATTGGGACAGTGATTGATGGAGGGAGTGGTGGAAGAAAAAACAAGGTGGAGATGGAGTATAGCTGTAAAGAGTGGGAGGGATCAAAGTTTGGTTAAAAGGACGAGATGGAGAGCAGTGGTCAGAGTAGAATGACTGAACACATATCAGCAAACACCTGCACCACACTGAAACAAAGAACGCACACCTTTTAAATATTTTTCCTTTTCACTAGTCTTTTTTCAAGTATTGCAATGAATTGTTTTTTATTTAACTTCATATAAAAAAAAGAAATAAAATCAGTATTTGGTGCAACCATATTTTGCTTCTAAAAGAGCTCTGATTTGCTTAGTAGCAGTATACATTTTTAAAGGCACTTGACAGGCAGGCTGTTCCAAGCATCTTTTAGTACTTGCAGCAGTCTTTGGATTAAGACTTCTGTTTCCTCATGAAATTCCCAAAGAACTCGATAATGTTAATATCAAGTCTCATTTGGGGGTCATATTATGTGCTGTCATTTAGGATTGGTCTTGATTACTTTGAATGTTTGGCGAAAAATGTCATGCCTTACATCTACTGTAACTGATCTGCTGCTTCTTTCCAGTATTGCTTGATGGATAAGAATCTAAACATCTAAAATAAGCTTAAATCAAAAGTTTACTCTTATTTACATGATTAAATAAAGAGAAAATATGGAGTAGCTGTTTCCTTTCTACAGTAACTGCTATGAGAATGCAATTTAATAACTAAATGAACATAAAAAAGAGGAATTGTATATAGTTTTTTTAATTATGCCATTAACCTTTTAACAGCAAATATATCATATTTGATACATGAGTTTCTGAGACCTCTACATAATGAGTGTGATTTTTTTTCCTGAAAAACCTGATGTACACATGTATACACATGTCGACACAATCAGTGCTACTGTGAGAAATAAATTGCACAAAAATGTCAGATGTAGCAAAAATGATACAAATTAAAACTCATATATTCAAATTGATATTTTCTTTTTTAAATTTGTCAGAAGGTTCAATAAACACTTCAGTTTCAAAAAATTAGAATTTTCTGGCAATTATTTCATGGCTCAGGCTTTACAGGGTTAATATAGCTGTCTGCTTTTTCATCTACTTTAAAAATGCCCTAAATAACACTTTGAACAGAAAGGCTGAAAAGTAATAGGAAACGAGTTCCTTAAGTTCTGTCACGCTCTGTATCTTATTATACCCTGACTTGTCTTGAGCTTGAATGTCTTCTGAACAATTCTTTTGTGTCGTTATATAAAAACGCAAATTCAGGTTAAATGTCACCATTCATTCCTTTTGTCATGTCTTCACTCAAGTGCAAATGAAATATTCTATACAGTGGAAATGTAACAAACCCTAAACTATAACTCCAGATTACATTCTGTCACATATCCATCTGCAGGGCGGTTACAGTAACTCATGGCACAATGAAGCTTAGAGCAATAGCGACGTTATGACTTCAAAATCCCCAACGTAGACATCCTGTCTGCATAGCACCATCGCCATGGTTACACTGACTAAACACACAGAAAGACCAGCTGTACTGGCAAGGTCATGTCCCTGTTCACTGATCTCTCCGAGGGACCTAGACACACACGCACGGGTTTTCACAAACTTAAAAAACGAACACAGAAGTGAATACAGCATGTGCACACACTTATTGAGGCGCCTTTAGACTGAAAAACCTCATTTACACATTTGTATCTTCAGCCAGGCAACATTATATTTTTTGAGGTTTTTTGAAATTACATTCACACACACTGATGGAACTTCACTAATAACTCCAAGCCCACGGAAATATATGTCGTCACAACATTTTGTAGTAGATGCTCACACCTATGCACATTCGCACAGCCATATGCACACAATTACTGTGCGGTGTTATAGCACCATTGTTGTGATAGGTAATGATGAGACATGGAGGGTCAGTGCCGCGTGTGAATGGGATTCTCTGTGTTGAAACGATGAGGAGGGGCTGACTCCACATCACCTTCCCCTCTCTGAGCAAGTTTGTATGTGCGTTGCCTCGTGGGAACTTCAGCCCATTCATCATGTCTGTCTGTGCTCCTGTGCCCTCTGACACACGTGTTTACCTTCGACGTGTGTGTCAGCTGTTGAGCCTATAGGTGTCTTATTATGTCAAGGTCTAGGCAAGCTCCACCCAACTCCTCCTACTCGTCCTTTGAGGTTTTGTCAATGGAGGACTTCATCACATGGAAATCACTGATTCCAAGTCAGTTGTTCGATATAGTTAGTTAATGAGCAACTTCTGTCTGGATCCCATAATGTGAGCTGCAAGGGTGGAAACAAATAGTCCAGTGAAATGTGTGAAGTTTGCTCATACATTTAATTTTTGAATCGGATACTGCTCTGCTCAGCTGACACAGTTACAGTTTAGATGCTATATTTAACTCTAAATCTTTGTAGCCATTTTCTCCTGGACTGAAATCTGCTAATGCCACAAGTTGGGCTGTTTTAACATCAATTATGGTTATTTTTTATCACTACTTATTAATATTTTATTGAAGATAGCGTGTTTGGCAAGCACAGACCTACCCATTAAATATGATTTGGAAGTTCTGCACAGTTTGTAAACCCTGGTTTGAGTTTTGCATGGCTGCTGCACAGATGTACACTCTCTGTATGCATCAGTATGTGAAGTGCAGGGCTGAGGTACCAGTGAAGATTCATGAACCACGGAGTCGCTGTGAGAAGTGGCATTGTCTCCTAAAGTTAAAGTGTGAGTGAGATGAAGGCTCATAAAAATAATAATGAACTGTGACACTCTGAGGACATTAGTTGAATTGGGATATTGGTTGATATGTGTGTGTTTTGTTAAACTGATAGAGATGGAAGAGTCTTTCCAAAGAAAGAAACACATTTTTGTCCTAATCTGATGACTGACGTATTGAAGGTGGAGTGATTGAGAAAAGAAAGGAAGCAAAAAACATTTAACACAAAAGGAATGCAGTGATTGACATTCATAAAGAAAGACAGGATGGCCACATCAAGGAGGCAATGGGGGAATGTTGCATGTGGAAACTGCCTTCAACTCTGTACTGAGTTCCCCACTAGAGTAAAATCATTCTTTCATTGTCTCTTCCGACTTTTGCTTCATCACTCTTTTAACACTGACCTACTTAACTTCCTCTGAGTATTAAAGGTTCTCCCACCTCTCTTTTTTTTGTCTGTTTTTCTCTTGTTTTATCTCGGGACGGGTGGAAGAGGGCCTGGAATTTATCACACATACCTAATAATTATTATCACAGGAAATGGTGCTGAGGAAATAGGTGCACCAGCCCTGCTAATTAGTGTCAGTCGCAAACACACGTGCACATGCTTGCTCTCACGCGCAAACACACACACACACACACTTAAAGCTTATTAGTGTTGTTTGGCTGGCGTAGAAGGAGAACTCTCTGGAAAGCCCATGAATGCTGACTGGCCTTAGGGAGACTAACACCCCTAAGTTTACCCGGCTGTATAAATCTCAAGACTAATTGTGTGTGCAGGAGTGGGCAATTGATTAGGTGGGCCTTCCAGCCATAAAGAGGCAGCCCAGGACACAGCACCCAGAGGTGACCAGTGACAGCCTTCTAAACAATGGTCCTGCCCTCAGGGTCACTAAAGGAATGAAAAGAAGAAAGGGAAGTCAGAGGAAGTGCTAGTGCAGATATAAACGCTCATAAAGCAAATTAGAATTTAGAATTATATGAATACACAACTGTGCATTTAGTTTGAAAGATAGAGGCGCTGACTGAAAGTGAATAGAGAGTGTGCAGTGAGTGATTTTAGAAAGGAAGAGAGCTGTTTTAAATGCAGCTGCATGTAATATGTTGTTGGATGTGCTGTGTTGTAAAACAGCCCTTAAAAGAGTGGCTTAGTGAAATACCCTCATGGTTTACCATTATGGGCACATGAAATACTGGTATACCCACACATGTGAGTCAATGAGGCTTACTGGCATATATTCACACACTGTAAACACCTCCAAGCATCTGCGGTTGGCACACACACCTGAGCTCCGGCTCCTGTTTTTCTCCTCTGTGGCTTCTTTGGCTGACATTTGTCTGTCTTTATCTATGCATAAGTGTGTCTCATAGCGCAATGTTGAGGACTTTGTGTCTGCAGCTTTACTTCAGCGCATTCTCATCTAGTATTCTTTAGTCAGAGTAAAGTATTGTTAAATAACACCCTAACAAAGTGTGTCATCTTTTTGACTCTTTGTTGGTCTGACTGGAGTTTTTATTGGCCCTGTACATCTCTCAGTCTTGCTGAGATGGTTCCCAGGAGGTTTTAATAGAGAACAATGGCTGAATGGACCACTTCCCCAACACAGGGCTCCTCAAACACTGCACTCCAGTCAGCATACACCACAGCAGCCCCTGGCACTTCTGGATCTTGTGTGTGTGTGTCTGATCTGGTTAATTCAGGGATATAGGCCCAAACTGTAATTATCATTATGTACTTCTCGGCAGAGGTAGGAAACAGCCCAAGCAAGTTTGGATGAGCATGTGTATCCTCACTGATCTGCACCGAATGTGTTTTTGTCTAAAGAACAACATGTGAATACATGAATTTGCGCCTGTGTGTGTGTGTGTGTGTGTGTGTGTGTGTGTGTGTGTGTGTGCGTGTGCGTGTGCGTGCATGCATGCATGTGTGCACACAGAAGGAATGATGTGAAGAGCATGAAAGCTATTAGCAGTGAAAGATAAGCAGATTGTGCCAGTGGCTGTGTGATGATTTTTCCTGCTCTTGTTTTGGCCCTGCTCTTGTTCATTTGGTTTCTGCTAAATGGAGACATATTGGAAACATGACTGTTCTCTTGAGGCCAGTGGGTATCCAGAGTTTAAGACTAGAAAGGACAGCAGAAAAATAAGAAGAAATCGGAGGAGGGGGAGAGGAAATGAAAGAAAAAGTGTGGAAAGAGAAAAAAGAAGAAAATAAAAAAATGAAACCTTGAGGGAAAGAAGGTCGCTGAATTTAGGCTCACCACTAAGACTTCAAATCTCATAAAAGCAAAAACCACATTTGTCTTATTTGTTTGTGGTAAGAAATTAACATTCACAAGCATCCAGACACTGTTAACTTTCACAACTCCGCAATAAAATGTTTGTCTCAATTTTATAACATCACAGTTGCTGTCCAAAGAAAAAACAAAACAAATCCCACCAAAAAGAGAAAGAATGAAGAAAGAAAACAGAAAAAAAAAAACTAAAAACCAAAGTTTATTTGGTACGTGCGTCACATCTAT
>VUQS01077184.1:49213-60386 GCA_015108495.1 Heterochromis multidens
GTTTTTTTCTCTTTTTTTTTTCCCTTTTTCCCCCCCCCCCCCCCAACAAAAAAATCACACACACACTTCACATCACACAGTCATGTACTTTAGCCATCCATCTCCCACCTCTGTAGATTCAAATGTCTCAATATGTCCCAGGGACCATGAAGGTTCAATTGGAATCACATGTTGTAGCCGAGCTGAGAATTTCACCCCTTATAAATAAAATGTCAGTTCAGCTGTTCTGCAGAACCTTGCATTTTTTCTCACAATACCAAAACTATATTTGAGCCAATGGAGAGCTTTATTTAAGATTCACAGTTGTTTGTCTGAGCATCGTGTTTATCATGTCAGCTAAAATACAGTTACCTCGTAGAGGAGCTTTTTGACACCAGGGATCCAGCAGCTGGATTTATATGTCCTTTTATTAGCGTACCTCGTGACCTTCCATTGCTTGGAGTTTGACTTTTATGAAGACTAATCACAAGTTTGTCATGAAAAACCATTTCATTGTCACCCTTTCAATTGGAGGGGAAATGAAGATAATCCTTTGTTTGTCTGGGACAGGCCAAGTCAAAGTTAAGCAGGGAGTAAGACGAGAGGAGGAAAGAAAGAGGGTTCACCCGCTCAAGATCAGCCAGCAGATAGAGTATGCACATTTGTCTTTGTGTGTGGGGTGTGCTTGTGTCTGACAGATGAATCCTGTCTTCTAGATTAATGTACATTGCAAGTCTGTTCAACAACTGAGGCCAAATGGCCACTTAAATTAGATGTGATTAAATACTCCAGTGTGATTCAGGTTCAAAGATTGTTAGTAATACTAATCAGCACACACATGCACACACACAAACATTATACACACACAATCACTGACTGAGGATGTGGGAGACAAGGTTTACAGGCAGACTAATCACAATAATGCCCCTTTTTTATTGTTTTAGGAAGACATCACTCAGCAGAATCCCGCAGCACCACTTAGTGAGCACCCACAAGGAGACAGCACTGTAATGCGCTTTGTTAATTTAGAGACTGGAAACGATTTAGCTTGCGCTGAACCATGGCAGCCACTTTGGTTCAGAGGTTTCATTTTGTTGGGCTCAGATTGTTGGGCTCGGGTTCGATCAGTAATTTCTGGAAAGTCAGTACCTGTGTTAGGGGAATGCAGGTGTACTGAAAGTGACAACTATTTCTTCCAAGACAGCAATATATAGAGAGAGCACACTTAAGCTGTAATTTGACACACAGTTATTATTTTTTAACAAAGGTCCGCAATTGCTGCATTGCCACAAAGTCTGAATTGGCTGAATTTGAAGAGATGACATGTGTAGGGAAAAATACATCATCATTATTATTATAATTGTCTTTTTTTATTTTTAAAAAAACTCAGAAACTACATATTTGTTCAACAGAGGCAGAAAGAAAGATAAGCAGTGTAAGTGTTCATGATGAAGTAACTCACTAGTGCTCAGAAAGAGGTCGATCTCTCTGCTTTTTCAGGTACATTCACAGATAAGTGGGTTTAATGCCCTGAACTTTTCAAAACACTCTTCTCTTGCACCAACCTGGCTTTGTCCTATGTTTCACCCATTTAGATTGTATAAAGTCTCATTCTTAATGGTGGCTATGCCGTGCAGTTAAATAGCAATAATAGTGTAATTATTCATGTTCTATTTACTGTAGCATTTTGACCCGAAAAGATAAAATTCTGTAGCTCCATCTGTGTGAACTTAATCTTAAAAGAGATAGGAGGCATTTGCTATGAGGCTACTTGGATGGGGTTCAATGTTTTTGAGCTTCCATGTCTGGCAATATGGTGTAAAGATGGCCATCCTGCAAGTAGGCTTTGGCCGTTAATCTGACACAGTGTTTATGATCAGTGACATATTGTGCTGCATTCCTTGCCCATATATGACTCTGTTCATCACCTCTTCACTCTATTTAACTCAGCCAAAGAAAAAGTAGTAAAACGGGCATCACAGTTGTGCCGTTCTTTAAAATTCAAAATTCATCAAGTTTGTTGAGCTTTGTAATGGTGGACTCTACGAGGATGGGTTTTATAAACAGAGTATTATATTTGGAATTTTTATGTATTTATTTATTTTAATTTAGAAAAATTTTTAGCTGATTTGCACTATGAGTGGCCAGGTCAAGCAAAATAAGCCTGTAGTCTAAAGCACTTGCTCTGTTACAAGTCTAATGTAGGTCTGTGTGTGTTCCCATTACAGTGAGCATTAAAAGGAATAACACTGGAGGTGTGGGGAGACGAAAAGTGTCACTTTGGTCCTATGCTGTGATTAATGGTGTGATTAGCTGCTCCAATCCATGTCAGAACCCACATGCATGCACACACAAATACATGCACAACATACAAGTACACACAAATACACAAAGAGCTATTAATGGCCTTGAATGGGAGAATCCAGAATCCAGATGCGGCATGCAGATAATTGTACTAAAAACACCAAATGTGGAGTCCCAGGCCAGCAGGACTTTATTCTGAGTTCAGCATGTTTATTTTCCGTAATTTAGTTATTTCTGCAGGGACTTAAATCATGGAATAAAAACACCCCAATGCAGGTCAATTTTTAATAAAGACCGAAGTGTATTTTAAATGCGCCTGCCTTTCTCTTCCTTTACCTTTCACCTCACACAAACCCACACATGACCTTGGCATGCTGGTTTAATCTCCTCTTAATTTCAAATGCTCTTCAACAGTCTGGATTTGAGCTGTGTTATGTTTATTCAACCTAAAATACCTTCAGTGTCTACACAGAAAGTACGAACTGGTGATCTGAGTTGGTCTGATCATCATTCAGACAAACTTTACAAAATAGGAAGATTATGAAGACCAAAAAAAAGCAATCAGAAAATGATTCCAACTAAAGTGAATTGTATAAAGTGTATTGTATAAAGAAATATGTTTGCACTTTTCTTTATTTCTTTTATTAACCTCTACTTCTTTTCTTTGACAAAGAAAAGAAGTAGAGGTTTGCCCATGACTGTCTATCTTCTGAGTGTTCTTACCAGAATGGGTAAACAGAATACGTTAGTCACAAATTTAGATGAAGCACATCCTGCTGATGAGGATGATGACAGTCACCACTGATCTGCTCCAAAGACACAGACCTTTCTCAAAGGGTTATGCAAGCTGGGAGATTAAATTAGTACATCTGGTTGTGTGTGTATGATAAAGGTTGGTGGTATGTCTCCCCCACCCCCTGCACCTGTGGACAGTCATTTGAAACCACCCCCTCTGTACACACTCACAAACACGCAAACACACACAGACACTGTGGGAACCAGAGGTGACATAAGAAAGATGTCATATCCTTCTCAGCCTGCTCCATTAGGTCCTATTACACTATTACATGCTCATGAGTCACAGTAAGGTACCACAAATGCTGCACTTAGCAGACCACTTCAAAGATGTCTGCTTCTTTTCTGTGGAGTCTCTGTCTGAGTTTAAGGAGCGCTGGAATTAGTGAGCTTCCTGACATCTCTATATGCACAGAGGCCCACAGCTGCGGTAGGGCTTTCTGTACTCGACACCTGTCTGTTTTCTAAATATTAAAAAAAGTGACGTGACTTGCTGTTAACATTTTACCAATCAATCAATGCAGTCCTTATCTTTTTCTCACCCTGTCAGGCAGCAGGCTTTGCTAGCAGCCATCAGTGAAAAGGATGCCAACATCGCCCTGCTAGAGTTATCCTCCTCCAAACGCAAGAAAGCCCAGGAGGAAGTGATGGCTCTGAAGAGGGAGAAGGACAGGCTCATGCACCAGCTAAAACAGCAGGTAAATCCACCGTATGTAACTACAAAGCTATTTGTTTTGCCTTTTGGTCACATTTTAGGACAGATTCTGGCATTGCTAATCAAAGCCAGGCTACAAATTAAAACCTGCTGCAGATCACGATCGTTTACATTAGATTCAAACCTGCTGCAGATCATGATTGCTTACATTAAAGATACCTCATGGGAAGACTTTAGAGTTTTAAAACTAGGAACAGATAGATGTTAATAATTCCTGGTAGTTAACAGAAACTTCCACGCCTCTAACTACACTTATTGCATTTAGTCATCAAAAGCAAAACCAGTCAAGCAGAAGCTGTGATTCCAGATCCAGGCACGTAAACACATACGCAGAGCTGTTCCCTCACATGTTGCAATCCGAGTGATTACATGCACCCAAGTCGCACACGTATGTTGGCATCATCGGTGAATCACTAGCAGACTTTTCTGCTTCATCTTGCAGTGAAACAGACATAAATCCCAGAACACACATGTACCTACGCACATCCACCTATTTCCCATCCTACCCAGGCTCGCAGTATGACACGGGGCTGAGAAAAGTATGTGGATCATTAAGGTCTAGTCAGACCACATCAGTGACTGATCTAACATGAATGCTAATAGTAATGAGCTAACAGCAGGGAGTCCACATATACGATCTTCTGAGTCACAGGGGCTTCTGGGAAAGATGGTGCATTTAAAAGTCAACAGATGCAGTGGCTGGTTGTGCATTTAAGTGCAAATCTATGTTTGTTTGTGCCTCGTAAACGGTAAAGAGGTTCTGGGGGGGTGCAATTCCATTCGAGGAATTTCAAGGAAAGCCTATTATCTGTTAATCGCCACTGGATTCGTCATGTTTTCCCGTTGGGTAACTAGCAGTTACAGTACACCTGATGATGCGATGAGCTCTAATTGCAACGGTGTGGCCTGTAGGCCTAGGGCAAGAACAAAGGGGTACAAGTGAAGAAGAAGAGTAAGGGAGAAGTGATGACTGGGCATCGCATAGGCATTCTTTCTTCTTTTTTGTACATGCAACCAGTTTTCATCAAAAGTCTTTAAGAGTGCATGCATAGGTAAATTGTAAATATTGCAGATAACTGCAGTGCTATAGACATAATACAAGGGCTTTAAAAATTTGGCATCTTGTCATTTATTAATGCTAGGGAGGTCGTAAGGTAAGTAGTTCCTGCATTACTTTGGTTCCTTCCATTTCACAAAATGAGCTCTCTGGAGGTTATGTTCTTCAGCATCACACACACACAGTCTCTCTGTCTTCTGACCCATTGACACACATATCAGGATAGGGTACTGTCCTCAGGTCCTTAACTGCCAGTGTCGGAAGGAAACTGACCAGGAAATGCCAAAGAATTATGGGACTCGAAGTCTCTTAGGAGAAAATTGATCTTGACACAGCAGATAGATTTACAGATAGCTTTGCCCCGCCTGACCTCCCCATATCCCTCTTTTGCAAGATCTCGTACATATGTGTATGTGTGCATATGTGTGTGTGTGTAAGACACGTGGTCTAAAACAAACTTTTCTTTCATTGCTTTGAGGCAAAGACCTTCTTCAGCAGAGACGGACACACATATACAAACATAGAGACACACACGAAGAGTGTAGTGTCTAGATTTGTGAGGAGAGAGTCTGAACAAATGTGTCCCCATGTGGGAATACTCTCCAGCCAGGTGATAAATGGCCACACATCATTGGTGCTGTGAAGCTGAGAATAAAGAATTCTCATATGTGTTTCTATGACTTCCTCTCCCTCTTTTTTTTTTTTCTTTTGCACTTGAGCATCCATCCTCTCATTAAGGCTGACTTGAGTAAGACTATCTGCCTGCCTAGAGCTGGGTCCCAGTTCTGTTTTTACTAATGTTGCACATACACAAATACACCCAGATGCTGATAAAAAGGAGCGTGTATAAATGTTGTGAAAATGGTGCAGCCTTTCGCCAGCTGCCTGTTTGTTTAAGGCCTTTCTTGTCAGCCTCTTGTGTCCATATGTGTTAACACAGCCTTTCTCTAATCAGGGCAGCGTTGTGATTTACGGAGGGCTTGGATTGAGGTTTGGGATGCAGCTGTGAGCACAGCAGCCGTCACTGCTCTGCTTGCCCCAGCAGCTGCACATTATAACACATGCAGACACACACACACTGCACAGGTACAGCCCAAGTCTGTTTTGGTTAGAGGTGTCAGTAAAAAACTCTGCTCTCCTCTATCCCCCAGTAGTGCCACCTGAGTCTGTTCAAGGCTGCCTGATCAACAAGCAAACCTGGAGGCCATTACTGAGGTGTTTACCCTGCAAAGCTACTAATTAACGCTAATTAAAACACACACATTCAACCTCTCAGGCATTTTACGTGTGAACACCTTCTTTGCGCTTGCATGCAGGAATGCATCTGTACAAAGAGAGTAGATGAGTGAATTTCCTTGTCTGTGTGTGTGTGTGTGTCTGTTTGGACAAACTTATATGGCCACATGTGGGCTGTCCTGACCACACAACCAGACTCTTCCAGAAGCAATTCATCACGTCATTCGTTGGTGTTTGTGTCTCAGGTCATTAAATATTAAATATGTGCTCTCTCTCTCACACACACACACACACACACACACACACAGTCTTAGACTTCTAACTTCTACCAAATATGGTTATTATTAGATGAACAGGAACAAATAACATGGTTCCTATTAGATCAGCAGCAATGACTAAATACATATATTTCTGTGTGACTCTTTTTGCTGCAAATCAGTTTTGAACATTAGAGAAACAACAGTAAGCAACATAGATTTTAAACAATGTTATTAAGTATTGTGGAAACTGTATCAGTGCAGTAGTTTCATCAGCTGCGCTGTATATGATAGTCATTGTCCTAGCCTCAATGACAGGTGTCAGCTCTGTAACTGTTGAACTGAGACCAGTTCCGCCCAGTCACACCTGTTAATGTCAACACCTGAGGTCATGGAGGGCTGTACACCTCAACCTTGCCTTTAACACCTCTAACCACTGGTCTGGTGTCTACTTGAGCCCTCCTCCACCCCTAACTTTTCATCTGTACCCTTTCCTCTCTCACCACAGTGTCAGGAGTTCTCACCTTATCTGAGCTGCTCTTCTCCGATTTAAACTAATTGCTAACCTCTTTAATCCCAGCCACATCCGCTCCTGTGATCCTGACTGGCTTGTTTCCTCAGTCATTAGGCCTCAGCTTCTTATCTCAGCAGTAATGTCCCCAGGCCTCTAACTACTGTAACACCATCTCCCTCCTATCTTCACAGCTGACTCGAGTTTTTTTGCCTCTTCCTGTCATGACTGTCTCTTATTTAAACAAAAGGGACTGCAACATTTGGATGGGAAACACGCTCATATCTTTCATTTGAATCATCTTCATCCCACCTCTGCAATCATGTCTGCCCTCAGAGGAAATATCTGCAGTTAGGGGAATAAAGTTGAGCTTGTCAATATATCTGCACCCACTCTGTCTCTGTCTATCTGTCAGACAGCTGGCCTCACTGCAGTCATGCTGATTGTTAATGTTAGTCAGGCTAGGCTGTTATCTCTCTCCAAAGCAATGATGTTGGCAGCACGACAGCCTCTTCCACATTCACACAAATACACACAAATGCACATACACTCAAACAAAGGACACTTAGTCATACCCATTTACAGACATGCAGAAAGATGCATATTTGAGTGTAATTTTAATCAGTGACATCTAGAATGAGGTTGCTTCGTGCAGGCCAGAACGCCTGTGGCCTTGGGCAAAACACAAAACACTAACTAACTGTTCTTACTAGGATTTGTGTAATCCAATTAAATGATAATCTATATTATGGATGACATTTGACAGACTTATGACTTTTTCATCAGGCGCTCCGACTCACTCAATTTATGGCCTGTCAAATGTTGTTAGCGGCAAAGTTTGTAAGATCTTTGATAGCTTTCAACACCCCACCCCACCCCCCTAAAAAAAAAAAAAAAATCCTCAATCTAATCATTCTAAGACCCAGAGAATATTTTCAAGAAACAAACAAATGAGCAGTGTTGGGGGAAAAATGGCCTAGTATGTGGTTATTATAATTGTGCGTGTTAAAATTTTCATTGTTTCTTGTTTATCTCCATTTTCTTATTTGCAGACTCAAAGCAGAATGAAGATGATAGCTGATAACTACGACGAAGATTACATCCATCCCCAGCATCACCCTCATCATTCGCACCACATGCACCCACCAAACGTCCATCACCGAAGCTTGCCCAGAGCGCCCCCCCATGCCAACCACCGACCCCCTATGGACCAGGTCAATATGAATGTGCACACACACACTCACCTAGAGAAATCAGTTGAGTTTGAGAGCTGTTTACACAGGTTAACATGATGTGGGCTCTCACCTTCGTGATTTTAAAAGTAATTTAAATTTCATATTTTTCATTTCACCATGAGTCAGTTGTGGTTAGAATTGACAGCATGAAATTTCCCTTCTCTCTTTCCCTCAGTCTTTTCTCCCTCAGTTCCATTTCTTCTTGCCAGAATTATTTATATCATTTAGATAGGAGGCCTAAAGGGGACAACCTGCCAAATGAGTGTTTTTGATTGAAGGTATTTTTATGTGAGATTAGTTTATGTATCATTTATCTCTCACTCACCCTCATACCCAGTCTTGCCTGAGGTCAGACTTAATTTGGCTGTTTGAACACCATTAAAGGAGAACAAACTGATGCTGTTACTAGCCCAAAGTTTCTGTATATTTGCCTGAAATTCTAAATGTGCATAAGCATGTGCTTGCCTGTAGGTATGCATTCGCAGACGCATGCAGAGGTGCACACCTGAGTCTTTGTTGATGTTATGTAACCAGACGAAACCACTAACAGAAGAAAGGAATCTTCAAAGAAAGACGGAGATGTTTTAACTGCCACTGCACTGGCTGATAAAAGCTTCTTGTTTTCTGAATGTAATTCAAACTCATCGCAGCTCTTTTCAGTCGCTGATTGGGGGGATTCCAAACTATGAAGATGTGTGTAGATGGTAGATTGTGTGAGGGTTAAGATGAATACCTGGGGATTTCCACTAAGTCGAAATTTGTTTGTTCTATTCGATATGCATTATTGCATTGTTATATACTATACATATTTCTGAAACTTCTGTCTAAGATGGAATCATACATGCACTGGGCATCCCCTGCATTCTGTGACTCTGAACACATACACATGCTTAAAAGCACACAATTTTATCCATGCATTACTCCATACATACCTAAGCAATATGTAGGACAGGATAGCTGGTTTTAATACATTTTAGCCATTAGCGCCTGTGAAAAGTCTTATTGATTTGATTTTTGATTCTGTAAAGATCGGTCGGGTCAGATGCACTTTATTCCTTTATTCAGGAATCTGAAACACACTTGAGTTATATATTAAACCAGGACATGTGAGCATTTGCATTCTTTTCAGTCATAAAATGAATCTAAATCTATATTTGAAGAAAATATATAACACTGGAGCATGTCTTCCACTGAAACCACTTTGTAATACCACAAGCACTACTTTAACACCTTGGTTTGTATGTGTTCCTTTATGTTATGTTATATTTTAAATTTGCCTTGCTAAAATATTATCAAACTATTAAACCAAATTGCTTCTTTGTATTACTTGCAACCACAGTAGACTTTATACTAAACTGTGAACAGCAGGGGTTTAGTTTTTATTATCACACATTACTCCATGTCACTTTGTACTTATAAATATCTTTGCCTCGGTATGACTACCCAGCACAGTTTTACTGCAACAGTGTTTATAGTGTTTGACATATGAAACAGTACCTCTCTTCAAGTGATATTTCAACTTTTTCAAGTTGGACTGAAAACAGCTTGCGAAAAGAGTATTATTAGGGTTTCTGGGAAATCTTGTTAAGGATTTACAGAATAACAAAATAAGTCATAAATCTGTGGTGATTGGCTGGATTATGCTCACTATTAAGGATGAATTTTTATGTCTAAACAAGGGAACTGTGATGGGTCATCCTTTCTATGCGGTGTTTGGGGGAAAATGAAAGCCGAAGATTAAAACGTGGCGTGCAAGAATAAGAAAAGGAACAGGAAAATATTCCACACGGAGTAGATTAGACATTGGATTAGACAAAAAAAAAAAAAAAAAGAAATACCTGAATCGTGGAATGTGTGATAGCTGGTTTCTCTGCTGTAACGGTGAAAAATAGTTCTCTGAAGTTAGGAAACTACTTGTTGCTGTTTCCTTGGAAATGCCTGCAGATTCAAGCTTTGCCATTCAAACATATTTTAATGGTTTTGCAAAGTCTGACGTCAAACAGATCACCGCGTTGTGTAAACTTTGTAAAAACTCACTTTAAACTAAAAGTGGCAGCATGTCAGCCCAGTTTCAGCACATGAGACAAGAGAACGCAGTGGAATGAGAGTAATGTGTGTCTCTGAGATTCAGATGCTAACTTCTGGCCTGACTCATGACTCAAGGAAAACTTGGCAACAACAAACTGCCTCGCTTTTCAGTGTCATGACAGGACAGGGCACTAGCAGAAGGAAATCACAGGGTGCGCATTTTATATTTTTAAAGATATTTACACAGTTGAAAACCCTGACTTTACTCAGATGCTGATAACGATTTAGTGAGTGTGTGGACCATCCAGCTGCAGATGTTTTCCAGAGTTCATTTCCTTGTTTATATGTTATTTGTTATTGTTGCACATCTGCACCAAGTGTTTTTTTCTTTACCATGTTAGCCCTGCTAGGGTTGCTTTTCTTTTCTTTTTTTTTAGTATAGAGTATATTAAGGTATGGGGTTTTTGTGTTTTTGTTTTTTTTTTTTTAAAGCTGAATCATGTTTTACTCTAGTTTTTTGCCCTGGTTACATTGTCACAAAAGGTTTACGTGAACATGTTTATCAAGATGACATCATCACCTTCCTGTCCACAATTTGCTCATTTGCAAACTGTTTAATATTTAGTATTTTTTTTAATCTTACTCTTGTGTCAAGCACACACTTAAAGATGACAAACAAACCCTGTTGACAGAGGTCAGATATGTCACCTCATTGCTTTTTCCTCATTTCTGATCTTTGACCTTATGGGAAAGTGTGGCAGTGTACGAATACGAATACGAATACGAATACGAATAACTTTATTGATCCCAGAGGGAAATTCATTTGTCTGACAGCTCATCTGCTATTTATGTGAGAATTGTAAAGCCTGATGGCTGTGGGTGCGAATGATTTTCTGTATCTCTCCGTTTTACAACGGAGAGAGAGGAGTCTTCCAGTACTGATGGTTTTTTGTTCCATAAAGATGTTATAAAGTGGGTGATCAGAGTTGTTCAGGATGGCTTCTAACATCTTTAGTGTGCATCTTTCCACCACCTCCCCCAGCGTGTCCAGTCTGG
>VUQS01077187.1:8386-19224 GCA_015108495.1 Heterochromis multidens
CGGTTGATAGCATTGTCCTGCTCCAACTGCTTCAGACAATCTATCACCCTCTTCCTGTAACTACTACCTGGATCTCGTTTCAGGGGCTCATAAGTGTTCTTGTCATTTAGCAGTGACAAAATTTTCTCATGATAGTCTGTCTGGTTTAGCAAAACCGTATACCTACCCTTGTCTGCCGGAAGGATGATGATGTTGTTGTCCATACTAAGCGACGTGAGTGCCTTGCTCTCCACCATGCTGATGTTGGATGCTGGGGGCTTTAGCATTGCTGAGACAGGCCGAAACTTTCGTCCGCAGTTGCTCTGGTTCCACATCTGTAATTGTTGTTTCGGATTGCTGATTCTATGGCTGTGATCAGTTCCACTAGCGGGATTTGTCTCTGTGTCACAGCAAAATTCAACCCTTTTGCAAGGATGTTTTTTTCTGCTTGAGTGAGTTGTCTGTCAGACAGATTTTTCACCCACTTGTCCACATCCTCAGTGTAAGTGTGGCATCCTTCTCTCTGCTGGCCATTGAGGACACTCTCCATAGTATGCTGATTTTTCTTACACACAACAAGTAAATCAAACTTAATTGGTGCCTGGTCTTAGACTTTTCATGCTGTGCTAGACGAGCTTTCTCAATGAATTAAATCACCTTTTGAAGAGTGTTCTCATCTAGAAGCACTGCAAGTCTTTGTTGGATCCGCTCTTCTTTTGATTTGAGCACATCGATGGTAAAACTTTGTTTGTCTGGGATTTCCTTACCTGGATTATTGAGCATGCATCAAGACATTTATTTTACTTTAATTCACACATACATTGTCTAATCTCACATTTGATAAGGGTTCGCCCCTGAACACGTTTATGGCAATGTTTTAACGACAGTCATAGTGCCACTTAGTAGAAATAAACAGGAAATGACATATTTCCCTCTTTGAGGTACCACTTCAAGTTGATTGAGCAGAGCCATCTAAAATTTGAAATTTTAAAATTTCTAAAAAACTAATTTTTCGTCAAATGGCGTGCCCTGGTGGCAAGGCGAATTTCAATGTTTCGTCATGAAGCACGAAATTGCTGCCCCAAACATCAAGTATTTGATAAAACTCCCAACCTGAACAATAGTCAACAATAGTTTGAGCGTCTTCTAGTGGGAACAGGAAATGTCATGTTTTATACTTTGATGTGCTCCTCCTCACAGGTTGACAACCACTTCAAAAGTGGTCTGAATAAAATTCAGACCTCGATGACGCTTTGGTGTGAAAATTGTGTTTAATTTCACGACACACCTTTGTGTTATGGAGTTGATCCTGAGATCCTTTTTTTAAAACATAATTTTAGAGTTAGGGTTACATTTTAACTGCACCTACTTGAGCAGGTGTTTGTTCAGTGATGGTGATGGTGTGAAAGCACTGAGGCAGCAGGCCAGCAGCAACCAGCCCCTCAAGTTTTGCTGCTCCTCCTTCAGGTCCCATGTATGGTAAGCCAGCTGGGCCAGGATCTCATCCCTCAAGGCTGGCAAACTCTGGCCCTTCTCCACTATGTAGTTGCCTAAAATCTGCTCCTGCCAGCTGCTAAGATCTGACTCCCCTGTAAAACGCAGAATCTGTAGAGACAAGGATATAAAACCAAAAAAAAAAACCCAAAACCCCCCAAAAACTAAATTAATGACAAAAGACCATATTTAATGTCAATAATGTCATACAGACCCTAACCATTTCTATATACCAGTTTGTAAATCTCCAAAGCAGTTCTGGCATCTTCAGGTTCTAGAGGTGTAAGGGGTCTCTGGAGAACATATCCCTGAGGCTGGCACCATGTATCCTGAGGGGAACATATCATGAATGATGCTCAGAAAGGAATACAAGCAATAAAGGTAGCTTTTTTTTCCCATACATGTGGGAGTGTGCTTCTTTATATGGTAAATATTGTACAGAAGAATTTTAAATGTGTGCAAAAAATATTTGTCACTTTGTCTAATATTTGTGATAACTTCAGGAACCTGGAAGTTTGCTGATTGTTTTATTGTCTAAATACTTTTTAAACACGAGTAATCAGTTTTCTGAAATAAGTGCCATTGTCTACATATCCATGAGGTGTTCTATGTTTTAATAATAATAATAATAATAATAACTTAGATTTGTATAGCACCTTTCAAGAAACCCAAGGATGTTATACAAAGGAGTATAATTTAAAAAAAACAAAACAAAAAACAGCATGTAATTAAAAAATTGCCCCCGAGCCTAAGTCAGCAGACAGGTTCCGGGATTGAGGTGATTGCTGAGGTGATGAAATTATTGTAAGTCAATGTAATGCTTTCTGAAGTGATGTTAGTAAGCTCATATTTTATTCACCTTTAATATGGACTTAACGTAGCGGGAGAATGGGTATCTGTCAATATCAAGAGGCAGGGTGAGCTTATGTTCTGCTTTCACCTGTGGAGGTGAGACCTCTGTGACCCCTGATACATGCTTCTGCCCTGTTGGAAAGAGGCAGAAGTACATTCACAAGCTTCACTGAATAAATGGATCCTCCAAATTGTCATTACTGTTCTATGTTTATGTTCACATTATGACCTCATCAGATTCTGTAGTTGGAATTTTTTATGAATGTAACCTGCTGTGCTGCGAAGTCTGGCAGACAGTTCAGCAGGGATCTCTAACATCCCCACATCCTGAAAGGAAAGCAAAATGTTACACAATGGTTATTACAGGATGAAATTTACAAAGGAAAGTACATTGATTGTTAATTTTATTCCCTCACCATCCCTGGAGAGACACACTTTGTCACAACTTTCACTTTGCTTCTCTCATGAAATTCCTGAAATTGACACAGACACTGTCAGTCATTTATCTGACTATGAACAGAATAATTTCAGAATGTACACCAAAAGTCATACTGATCCTTGATTAGCTTCCTTCACCTTAAGCTTGTTTCTGAGTTATCCAAGCACAACAAGCACACTCAACAGCCCTTCATCTCTCCCACAGGATTATGTTCAGTCAGACCTATTCTTAGATACATGTCCTGTTATATACTCTTTCCACACCCGCAGTTCTCTTGCTCCTCCTTGTACCAAAGGCCACACAGTTCCAAGAGTCCAGCAAGTTCAATTTTTATCAGGAGGTTTATAGCTTAGTAGTCATTGCAACAGCATTGCTCTGATATGACTGCAGTTATGACATAAACCAACCCATATCTCTGAATTCCCAGTGTTTATAGATTTGTTTGTACATTTTTATTCCATATCCAGCTGTTTATCCTGCTCTTTATCTAACTGGATACAACTGAATGGCTAACAATAAAATGATGTGTGGTAACAGCCTAACAGATTAAACATGGGTGTGGATTCATGCAGCAAATATTACCAAATATTGTCAACTCACTTCAATAGTCAATTCGAATAAATTAGAAGAATGGGTTTTTCCAAATACACAAGCAGCCCAGCCCTAAGGATTTGCTAGGGGTACATTATTATTGACATTATTGTGTCTTTGGTTTTTTAAAATACACACACACAAACGACAAAGGTCTAGCTAGTCCAGCAAAGTCAGCTTTTGCTGAGTGGGAACTGTTTTTTTTTAGAATGTGTAAGGGAATCTGGAGCATCCAAGCAAAACTAATTTAGACACAGGAGAAAATGCAGATGAAGGGACTATGATAGTGTCTAGCAGTAGTTTACTGTGCCACTCCAACGTTAAATATTACAACACAATAGATTATGAAATTTGCTGAGACATTTGCGCTCCACTGACCACTTCAGATCCTACTGATGTTGGTGAGCCTTTAACTTTTGTTGAACATTCCATAAATATTAAATAAATAATTAAATATGTTTAAACAGATTTTTAGGAGTGTGTGATATGTACGATTAATTCATTCATCCTGTCTGACTGATACATGTCTTATCAACCACATTAACAAAATAAGCCTTCATGGTACAAGACTAATCAGACTAGTAAAAACAAATCCCTCAATTTCAACTAGGGATGTTACAATAATCATGTTATAAAAGTAATTGCAAATTTTTTTTAAAGTTAAATAATGATATTGTGTGAATAATACATGTGATATCATAAATGATGCACTCCATACACTTGTATTTTGAGTTTTAAGTAATTTGCTAAAAAAAAAAAAACAAACACACACACAAACACACAATACACTGTAGCTCAGGAGGTAGAGCAGGTCATCTACAAATCGGAAAGTTGGTGGTTTGATCCCTGGCAAGTCTGCATGCCAAATATCCTTGGGCAAGATACTAACCCCGAGTTGCTCTCCGATGCATCCATCGGAGTGTGAATGTTAGATAGAAAGCACTTAAGCATAGAAAAAGTGCTTGTATGAATGGGTGAATGTATAAAGCGCTTTGAGTGCTCTGGGAGAGTAGAAAAGCACTATATAAGAATCAGTCCATTTACTTTTTTCTTTTACTACAATAATTGTGAAGTATAAATCTGATATTGTGGCAGCCCTAAATTCAATAAAAATAACTGGCATGACAATATGCAACCAAGGGCCTAAATGTTAATAAAATACTATGCTGCTGAGTTTAGGTTCCATATTTCTCTCTTATTGGTTTATTTTCACTGGCTAACTGCGAAATCCAGAACTGAATTTAAACTCTTCTCACATATTTTTTGAAACGTGATAGAACAATATTATCACAATAGAGCACTTTTCTCAAGGCTTACCTGCTGTTCCTTGAGATTTCAATGGAGAAGTACAATGGGAGGCAGAGCCTAACTGACAGCCTGTAGCCTAATCCTAACAGCTCCACTGTTCATAGTCCAAGCCTCATAAAACACTAAACAACATGGAAGTACAGAACAAAAAGGGATGACCAAAAATAAGAAAATATCAACTTACTGTTCTAGGCAAGAAACAAGAGATGAACCAGAGAAAGCAACAGCTGAGAGAAGTGTCTTGGCACTGTTTGGAAACCTGATACAGGCAGTTCACTTGTGATCTTAATTTTCCTGGTGTAAACTATGCCTTGAGGAAACAAAAATGCTGATTACATTTTTGCATCTGATATGATGTACAAGGTTAAAGAGAAAGAAAAACAGCCTACCTGTCAGAGCTACAAAGCATGAAGTCTGAGAGACAGGTTTCAAAAGGCGGAAGAAGAGATGCAGTGCTGCTTCGAATTTCACTGAGGAGGGTTTGAAGTCCAAGAGCAGAGAGTGGCTGAAGTGTAAGCAGGTGTGGTTGTGCACCTGTGACATGGCTATCACAAGATAAGAAAGCTAGTTAAAGAAAAGGAAAAGAATTAAATTTTATGAGGAAAATATTGCTAAGCTGAAATGCGTAAGACAATGAGTACACCCAGTACAACCCAGTAAATGCACAGCAGGTATTGTCATAAGTCATGAATTTACCTTTAAAGCTTCTTTTTTTCTGAAATACCCCATGATAAATATACCAAAAAAAATCAAAAAGCCAAATATTTGTAGGCCCAAGTCTGCATGACATAAAGGAAACCAAACAATACACCTCCACACAGTGAAGGTACATGGCATATAATTTGGTCCATAAATGACTGAGAAATGACATTTAAACAATAAACCCAGATTGGAATTAACTAGATAACTTCTTTCTAGAAACTAAACAGTTTATATTCCTTGAACAAAAAATATTAAAATGTAGTTCTGCTGAAAATGTGCTCAGTGCACAGAAATACTGGCCACTTGAGGCTGGCTCCAAAAGTGAGTGAATCTCCATAGACTCTAATGTTAAAATAAAAAAATAAAAAAGCATGTTTACAGGCTGATACAAAAAACAATTTGGTCTCCATGGATCATTTCGTCTCCATAACAACTGTAAAAAAAAAAAAATTTTAATAACTCATCCATCTGGATATTTGTAAGGCTTAACATTAGCTGCTCAACTCAGTTAAATGATTCATTGAACTGATATAACTATACAGGCAACACAAAGTCAGGAAAAAAGGAGAGAAAACTAAGTCATACTTCGACCCAAAACTTAGATGTCAGGGTGCTATTGCTGAAAGAGCAATTCCATCTCATGTACTGTGACAAATTTTTTTTAAACTTTTGCTTCGATACACCAACACACTGGATTTTAAATCAATCAAGATGTGACATAAGTGCAGACTTGTAGATTTAAGTCAAGAAGATTTAAAAATTATTGCATTAACTGTTTAGGAATTACAGCTATTTTTATACATAATCCATAGTACTCAGACAGAGGCTCAAATGTAATTGGACAAGTGACTGAAAATTCTATGACAAATTAAGCAGATTAAAGATCTGGAGTTGATTCCAAGTATTGAACTTGTATTTGGGAGCTGTTCATTGGAACTCTGAATATGAGGTCCAAATAGATATTGATGAACGTGAGTTAGGCTATCGTTAGGCTAACAATAAAATAAAATAAAACCCATCAGAGAGATAAAAATAAGGAATGCACCGGCCAGCTCAGCAACACCAAAAGGCCTGGAAAACCACAGAAGACGATAAAGGGAATGATTGCAGACTTCTTCCATTGGTTGAGAACAAAACCCTTCACAACATCTAGCCTGCCCAAAAAATTCTTTGGTCAGATGAAACTAAGATGAACTTAAATGACAGGAAGTATGGAGAAGGAAAGGAACAGCTCATGATCCAAAGCATACCACATCATCTGTCAAATATGGTGGAGGCAATATTATTACATGGCCAATAATATTGCCTCTGGGTCTGATGTTTATTGAACAAGGTCTAATGTTTATTGATGATATGATTGCTGACAGAAGTAGCGAAATGAATTCTGAAGTGTACAGGGCTATACTCTCTGCACAGATTCAACCAAATGTTGCAAAATTGCTCGTACAGTGCTTCACAGTGCAAATGGATAATGACCCAAATCATGCTGCAAAAGCAACCCAAGACTTTCTCAAGGCAAACAAATCAGATACATTTTGCAATATATATAGATAAATTACAAGATTAAACACACAGAGAAATACAAGAACTTGACTGATGCAGTGCAGAAACTGACCCTTGCTAGCAAAGCTGCAAACGCAACAAAAACTTTTTTACAAAGCTTTACACATCCAGGGATGGAAGAGTCAAGATCAGCCTTGTGATTTCCCACAAAATCACAAAAAAACAGTAAGCGATTCTCTGAAGGGGAGTTCATCAAAGAGTACTTTGTGGACTCTAATATGCTAATATTCCCTGAGAAAAAAAGAATAATTTGAAAATGTGCCCCTCTCCAGACAAACTGTAACAAGACGGATCAAGGACACTGCGGGAAATCTGGAGATTCAGTTGAAAAACAAATTGGACAATTTAGACTTTTTCTCCTTGGCTCTGGACGAGAGCTGTGATGTCTGTGACACAGCCTAGTTACTCATATTTGTACATGGGCTAATGAAACAGTTTGAGATTACGGAGGAGCTGGCACACATAAGGAGATATGCTCATAAGATGTTGGTTCTCTTTGGCTCTACCTACATATGTGAACAAACATTCTCAGTGATGAAATTTAACAAATCCAGATATAGATCCTCTCTCAGTGATGATCACCTGTCCGCTGTCCTTCGTATTTCCACCTCAGACTTTAAACTTGACTTTAATGCACTTGTTCAAGCCCAAAACAAATGAGATTTCTCTCACTGAGTAAGGAAAAAGAACTGACAAACTGCAACTGAAGTAATTAAACTACAAGTAAAATAGTAATAGCACTTTGTATAGAGTTAGAAGTCTTTTATTCACAAATGTTTTTGGGAATGTTGATCAAATAGTGACAAAATGTTGGCGGTATGGAGATGCCTAGGGGAGAGGACAATGGACTTTTTGACACAATCTTGGAGATACTGAGGTACTGATTCTTATATAGCGCTTTTCTACTCTCCCAGAGCACTCAAAGCATTCCCAGAGAGTGGGAGGATGCCTGAGGAATGGTGTCGAAGTATACTAGTAACCGATTTTCAAGAACAAGGGTGATGTGCAGAACAGTAGTAACTACACAGAGGGATAGAGTTGATGAGCCATACAATGAAGATATGGGAAAGAGTTGTTGAAGCTAGGTTAAGAAGAGAGGTGACGACCAGTGAGCAGCAGTATGGCTTCATGCAGAGAAAGAGCACTACAGATGCGATGTTTACTTTAAGAGTGTTTATAGAGAAGTATAGAAAAGGTCAGAAGGATTTCACTTCACTTCACTTATTTTTTTATTTCAGGGACCATGCACAAAATACATTATTCACACAACATTCTTGGAGGTCTTCGAGATCATGGTGACGATATGCCAGTGGCCGCCAGAGGAGTGGTTGGAGCGGTGGCTCTCAGCCTCCCGATGACGGAGAGGGCTGAGATTGGTAATGTCTGCCGTGCCATTCTGGACCACCAGGGTCTCTCCCCTGAGGACCACCGCTGCCGCTTCAGGGGAGGCAGGATAGGACCGGAGGACTGGCCCTTCGCCTATGCCTGGCAGCTGCATAACGCCATGGTCAGCTGGCTGCAGCCCTGCTCTACGGAGAGGGAGGAGAACATCGTCCTTGAGCGATTTGTGGAGGGGCTGCTGGTGGAGGAGGAGGAGTGGGTCCGCGGTCACCAGCCAGCCAACCTGATCGACGCAGTGGAGCGGGTGGAGGACTACCGAGCGGGATGGCAGGGGCACTTTCTAGCACAGCTGCGGCAGGGAATTGGCTGATCCCAGCCCCGAAGAGGAGGCGCCAAGTGGCATCCACACCTTGCTCTGATGCAGAGCAGCGGCCAAACCTACCCAGTGACCCTTTTTCTTTTGCTGTCTCCCTACAGGTCTTGGTGGATGCAGTCACTGGCCCCACTCACCAGGAGCAGGACGAGTGCTGGAGCAGGTGTGTTGGAGGTGCAGGCGGCCGGGTCATGTCCGCCAGAATTGCCCAACAAATGGATGTGGGACAACAATTCTGCATCACCGGCCCTCTGACACCCTCCTCCGGTCTGGGAAAGACATATTGCGTACCGGTAAGGTACCAAGGGGGTACACGCCGGGCCTTGCATATCAGAAAGGCAGAGGTGTCGGCGATGCCAAAGCCTTCATCACTGACACAATCCACAAACACCTAGAGCTTGCCAACAGCTCTGCCAGGCTTCTGTTTGCGGACTTCTCTTCTGCCTTCAACACCCTGCAGCCTCACATCCTGGCAGAGAGACTCCACCATAACTTTACCCTGGATGACCAGCTCATTCTCTGGATTCTTGACTTTCTAACGGACAGAACACAGAGAGTCCGGGTCAACAATAGACTTTCAGATCTCCTCACAACCTCTACAGGCTCCCCTCAGGGCTGTGTGCTCTCACCACTGCTCTTCATCCTCTACACCAGTGAGTGCAGGGCCTCTCAACCGAACTGTCACCTGGTGAAGTTTGCTGACGACACAGTTCTCCTGTCCCTCCTGTCTGGCCCCACCCAGCACCATGGATCGGCTCTGCAGCAGTTTGTTGAGTGGTGCCACTTCTCCCAGGTGGAGTTGAACATCAGGAAGATCAAAGAGATGGTGGTGACCTTCTCCAGCAGACAGTGGGAGCTGGCTACAGCTGTCTCCACCACTATCCACGGGTCATCAGCAGAGATTGTAAAGGAGTACAGGTACTTGGGGACCATCTTTGACGACCACCTGAGGTTCTCCTCCAACACTGAGGTGATCCTGAGGAAATGCCACCAGCGGATGTACCCCCTTAGAAAATTGAACTCCTTCTCTGTCAGTAATAACATCCTACTGACCTTCTACTACACCTTTGTTGAAAGTGTCATGGCATTTTCTATGGTCTGCTGGTTCCATTCCATCACCCTGCAGGATAAGTGTTCTAAGATTATTGGACTCCCTACCCATTCCCTTACATCTGTATATGAGCAGCAGGTTTGTGGCCTGGCTGCCCAAATTCTTAAGGACTCCTCCTATGCCATCTGGTCGCAGACAAAAATCGCTCTCCTCCTCGTGGTCCTGCAGACCGGACTCCACTGTCCGGCCTGCAGGACCAAGAGGAGGAGAGCGATTTTTGTTCCTCAGGCTGTTCTCCTCCTGAACTGTCATAGTTCTCAAGGAATTTAATTTATCAAGGGAAGAGAAGGGAAAAAAATAAATAAATAAAAATTAAAAAATTCCACAGAAATTCTTCAAGACACCCTGTGCAATAATGTGTGTATATTGTACAATACCGGCAATTATCTACTTTCTACTTTCTGCAAGTGCCATATTTCTGTCAATATTTCTCATTATTTCTGATTGTATCATGTATACTTACCAATACTGGCAGCTAGTCCTTATTGTCCTTATTATCATTACCATCATCTTAATGTATATATTGTATATAACCCGCTGATTATCGCTTTAATTGCTGTATATACCTGCTGCTTTAGCACCGCAATATTTTATATAGGCAAATGGGAAC
This sequence comes from Heterochromis multidens, assembly GCA_015108495.1. Lineage (NCBI taxonomy): Eukaryota > Metazoa > Chordata > Actinopteri > Cichliformes > Cichlidae > Heterochromis > Heterochromis multidens. Next base: position 18,750 of record VUQS01077187.1, read on the forward strand.
CATGAAGAGGCCGCTAGGAGAGCTGCAACCACCAAATACCTGCAGAGAGTAAGGCAAGTCCTGAGGAGTCAGCTGAATGGGAAGAACAAGATCCGGGCAATTAACACCTACGCCCTGCCCATCATCAGATACCCTGCTGGGATAATAAGCTGGCCAAAGGAGGAGATAGAAGCCACTGACATCAAGACAAGAAAGCTCCTTACCATGCATGGAGGGTTTCACCCCAAATCCAGCACACTGAGACTGTATGCTAAGCGGAAGGAAGGAGGCCGAGGACTAGTGAGTGTCAGAACCACTATCCGGGATGAAACAACAAACATCCATGAGTACATCAGGAAGATGGCCATAACTGATGATGTGCTTAGCAAATACCTCAGGCAGCAGAAACCAGAGAAAGAAGAGGAGCAAGAACAGGAACCATCATGGAAGGACGGGCCCCTGCACGGCATGTACCACCGGCAAATAGAAGAAGTGG
>VUQS01077188.1:0-15009 GCA_015108495.1 Heterochromis multidens
AGCTCATTAAATGCAGAGAGGTGTAAAAACACGGTGAGAGAAAGAGAAACGCTCAGTGCATCATGGGAAACCCCCAGCAGCCTAGGCCTATTGCAGCGTAACTAAGGGAGGGTTCAGGGTCACCTGATCCAGCCCTAATTATAAGCTTTATCAAAAAGGAAAGTTTTAAGCCTAATCTTAAAAGTAGAGAGGGTGTCTGTCTCCCGAATCCAAACTAGGAGTTGGTTCCACAGAAGAGGGGCCTGAAAGCTGAAGGCTCTGCCTCCCATTCTACTTTTAAATATCTTAGGAACCACAAGTAAGCCAGCAGTCTGAGAGTGAAGTGCTCTATTGGGTTGATATGGTACTATGAGGTCTTTAAGATAAGATGGGGCCTGATTATTCAAGACCTTGTATGTAAGGAGAAGGATTTTAAATTCAATTCTGGATTTAACAGGGAGCCAATGAAGAGAAGCCAATATGGGAGAAATATGCTCTCTCTTTCTAGTCCCTGTCAGTACTCTTGCTGCAGCATTTTGGATCATCTGAAGGCTTTTCAGGGAGTTTTTAGGACAATGTGATAATGAATTACAATAGTCCAGAAGTAATAAATGCATGAACTAGTTTTTCAACATCACTCGGAGACAGGATGTTTCTAATTTTGGAGATATTGTGCAAATGCAAGAAAGCAGTCCTACATATTTGTTTAATATGTGCACTGAAGGACATATCCTGGTCAAAAACGACTCCAAGATTCCTTGAGTTTTCAATTCCAAAGTAGAAAACAAGAGTCTACAGCCATGTTAGCAGGTCTATGAGCAGGGTTCTTCATCTGAGAACTGTACATTTTTATGACAGAATGGACCAAGTATAGACTAACATTGCCATTCCTCAAGCCGAGACATTAGTGTGTCTAAAAATTAAATTTAATCCACACAAGCATATAAAAATGCTTGCACAATTCTGGTATCCGGCAGCAAATGCATCTTTGAGGTAGTTAGCAAAATGCAGTTGGTGAGCAACACATTTAGCAATTACAAGGTGTATGAGTAAATAAATATAAGCCTTTAAAATGTTTATTTTATATTGTCAGTATAAGAATAAAACTTAGAATCCTGAATTTCTCCATTGTCAAAAGAAAAGTGGATTAATGGGTTCTGATGCCTGGCCATTGACTTATAGCCTCTTCAATATGAGGAATTTGGAATCTTGTGTGTATAAAGCCTTTATTCTTAGACCCAAATATACACACACTATAGTAAAAATTGAACATGTACAATAACAAAGTTCAAGCATATTTTGAGGGCTATCAATGTCATTCAAGTAAATTTTAAACACAAAATTAATGATTTTCCAGAACCATGCATGATGGCAAGTTCTGGCCCAACACTTGGAAAAACACAAACATTACAATTTCTTATATGTTTAAGGTACATAAGCGTAGTCAATAAAAGTGCCAAAACAGTTTCGATTTTACAAAGCTCCCTGAAAGGATGTGTCCTTTTAGTGCTGTTGTTTGGTTTGTTCTCTGCTATTTGTTACATCCCCTCTGCTTAAAGCACATTTGGGCCCTTCATGATTGTGTTTTTTAGAGCAAGAGGAGTGTTGAAGGCTGCAGACATCATATGTTCACAGTTCAGAAACTGCCACAGCCAGCAGGGAATCCTCTCGAGACACACTGCATTTATTTTTGGGTCAGCTGCCCCAAACACTTCAACATGAAGTCTCTCCATTCATGAGGAGCCGCTTACGATGGAAAGCGGGAGGTGAGACGCTGAAGTAGCGAGAGAGTGACTCTTCCTGACTACATCTGCACTTCTCTGTTAATTTTAGCTGACATGAGGCATTCGAGGAGAGCTGAGAGACAGATGGCGAGATGGGGGGGAGAAACTCTGTATGAGCGCAAAATGTTTTCTCACATTATTTTGGGTCTGCGTGTGTAGACACTCGGGCGGGTTTGTGACATCATCTCAGAACGAAGCTCGAGTGATGACAATGTCAGCCTGAGAAGCAACAACCTGCCCACACGCTAACACACAACTAAAAGACTAATGCTAAATATGACCGTCCACAATATGAGAGGGAATACTACAATAAGGCAACATTTAAGCATTCCATTAAAACCGCAAGGTTACATAATTTAAATGTCTTTTGTAACTTAACATTTAGTTAAATTTTCCTTCACTTTGATGCTCCTCATTAATTTCAAATTATTCTATTTCTGTCTAATTATGATTCATCAGTTAGACAGAGTATGATTCACCTAACAAACATTCAACACACAAGTCTCTAAGCTTTGATGTTCTTCAGTAAGTATAAGGACGGAGAGTTAAACTCTATCTGTGCTGGGAAGCAGGCTGAGAAGTTGTTTGTTCTGAATTGATTCGGCATATTTCTCAAAAGGCTTTCTGTTCGTGAAAGAGACCAAAGGCAAAGTGTTTTTCTAGTCTGATAAAGGAATGCAAAAGTTTTACCATCCTTTTTGTTCCATCATATGACTACTTTATTCAATTTAATGCAATATCCAATGGAGATGCTTTTGTTTATATTATATTCACGTTTGTCTGTTGTAGTTGTAATGTAGAAGTGCTCATTACGAGGAATACGTGACTGTGATTGCTTTGTTAATTGCTTTACAAGAAATAAAATTTCCTTTCTGTTAGATATTACACACACATCTTCAGTGTGATTATGTTTAGGTTTCATGCTTAAAAAACTGCAATGATTTTTTACATTTTTATTGTTTTTTTAGTGTTACATAATCTGTGGTCAAGTTATTTTTTCTGAAAACATGGTAAAATTGTCTTTAAGCTTATAATTGTCTAAAAGTTAGTGATTAGTTAAGAAAGAAACAAGAAGTTAAGAAATTCCCACCACACAAGTTATATGACTTCCAAAAGCAACTGGCTCCATCCATCTATTAACTTCTGCTTATCCAAAGTCTTTGTGGCAGCAGGTATTCCAGGCGTCCTTGTCCCCAGCAATGCTTTCCAGTTCCTCCTGGGGGATCCTGAGGTGTTCCCAGGCCAGACGAGATATATAATCTCTCCAGTGAGTTCTGGGTCTCTTCCCAGTTGGGGGTGCTTGGAAAACCTCCACCTTGGAGGCATCCTAACCACCTGAACTGACTCCTTTCATCATGGAAGACCAGTGGTCCTACTTCAAACTCCCTCCTGATATCCAAGCTCCTTACTCTATCTCTAAAGTTGAGCCCAGCCACGCTAAAGAGGAAACTCATTTTGGCCTCAAACTTAGAGGTGCTTACTCTGAACTTGCTACATCAGTTATTAATAAGTGTGTCTTATGAAGGTGTTAAATACATATAGAAGCAAGTTCTCTTATATTTTAAAAGGTCTGTTTTTAATTTGATTCTTCTGATTGCATTCTTTGTCTCTGTATGAGTTTGCGGCTGTCTATATCGCTCACTTGTTTTGCTTTTCTGCCCCTCATAAACATCTCAGCTCTTTAGTGGTGTCCAGGTCTCAGCTGCAAACACACACAATGAGGAGAAGCCAGACACACACAAGAACACCAGGTGGTGCTTAGCAACACACGTGTTGTGTTATGTGCTCTCACTGTCTTGCTTTCACTATCTCTGAGATAATTCTCACCTCACATCTGCTCTGTGCAGCTCCTCTGGTCCAGCTTATTATACGTGATCAAGAATTTTATGTCTGTGTTGGCTGAAGGGAAAATTAAAGTGGGAATTCAAGGCTGCTTTCAGCACACCAAAAGACCTGGAGCAAGGTTTAAAACTATTGGAGATCATCACTGTGCCCTGACAGAATGGATGAGAACCCTTCTACTAGAGCTGGTTTCTAAATTTCTAAATTTCTTTTCTGGTGTCTGAAGTTATAGTTTGACTGTGAAGATCTCAAACAAAAAGTGTTTTGACTGCAGGTGTCAAAATAACTGTTAACTAACAGATGCAGCAATAAGATCACATATTAACTTTTGAGTAATGTGTCACATTTTAATTCTGAGGAGTTACTGAACTTAAAACCCTACAGAGAGAGAGAGAGAAATGTTAGTGTAAGATAACAACTCCCCAGCTGTTTGTTTTTTGTTGTATTTATCCTAATTTAGGACTAATAATAGCTTTCACGGCTGGTTAATCTGTCTTTTTGCAGTCATTGACTGCCTGAAGTCTAGAACCCATGGACACCAAATGCTGTTTTCTCCTTTGAGATGCTGTTCTATGCCTTTACTGCAGCCATCTTCTTTGTGGGTCTCTCTGCCTTCAGTTTTGTATTTAATAACTGAAAAACATGCTCTGTTGGGTTGAGGTCAGGTGACTGACTTGGCAATTGAAAAATATCCCATTTCTTTACTGTGAGAAACTGCTCTCGCAGTTTGCTTTGGCTCATTATTCATTTGCACCGTGAAACACTGTCCAGTCAGTTTTGCAGCATTTGGCTGAATCTGAGCAGATAGTATAGCCCTGTACACTCAGAATTCATCCTACTACTACTTCTATCAGCAGCCATACATGGTCATGCCATAACACTGACTCCACCATGTTTGACAGATAATGTGGTATGCTTTGGATCATGAGCTGTTTCTCGCCTCCATATTTCTCTCTTCCCATAATTCTAGCACAAGTTAATCTTGATTTCATTTGCCCAAAGAATTTGTTTCAGAGCTGTGCAGGCTCTTTTAGATGTTTTATGGTAAAGTCTAATCTGGCTTTGTTGTTCTTGAGCGTAACCAGTGGTCTGCACCTCGCTGCGAAGCATCTGTATTTACATTCATGAAGGTGTTTTGATTGTAGACCTTGACAATGATACTCATACCTCCTCGAGGGTGTTTTTGATATGGTTAGATATTGTGGAGTTATTTTTCTTTAGGAACAAATTCTGCAATCACCCACTTTAGTTGTCCTCTGTGGTCTTTCAGGCCTTTTAGTGTTGCTGATCTGGCCAGTGGATTCCTTCTTTTTAAGAATGAACCAAATTGTTGAGTTGGCCACTCCTAAAGTTTTTGGTATCTCTCTGGTAGGTTTATTTTGTTTTGTCAGCCTAATGATGACCTCCTTCACTTTGCTCTGACCTCTCTTTGGACCTCATATTGAGAGTTCCAGTGAGCAGCTTCCAAATGCAAGTTTTAACACTTTTGTCCATTGAATTTGTCATGGAGTAACACGGGGACAGGCCTCACATGGCCGTGAAACTGATTGTCAGTCGAATGTCCAATTACTTTTGAACCTCTGAAAATTAGGGACTGTGTAAGTCTGTAATTCCTAAACAGTTAATGGAATAAATTTGTTGAATTTGAGCCAAAAGCCTGCACTTCAATCACACATTGATTGCTTGATTTAAAATCCATTGTGGTTTGTACACAGGCAAAGCTACAAGAATTGTGTCTTTGTCCCAAATAATTATGAACCTAACTCTACATACACATTAATAACTGAATGTGCTCCTCTACAAACCATGTGGTTCAGCAGTATCAGCTGTTGTTGACTACTATAATTGGACATGTTGTCCTCAAGGGGAGGGAACATGGTGTGCTTTTAACATTAGAATAAAAGAGCAGCAGAAGGTTAGTCAGGGTCAGACAGAAGATCCGATCCACAGATTTCCTGCTGTCGCTCCACTATCAACTCTTTTGTTCCAAACCTACAATGTTTTGGGGAGTAAATGCAATAAGAGCGAAAACAGTCAACAGCAGTCCGGGAACATTTGATGATGTTAAGCAGCGGAAGCAGCACCAGAAGGGGAACATTTTGCCGACGTGAAAACGCCAGGATGTTCTGACTCAGGGCAAGGACCAAGCGTCAGTCAGCTCCGTTCCCCACTGCAGGCCATTTCACAGGAAGTCGCTGCCATATATGGTTGTCACAAGCTATTGTGTTTCTAGCTACATGCTCCTACTGTGCTATGTTTCCATGGCAACCAAGACGAATCAGTCCTTCCCTCTGCCAGTCTCTTGTTTTCTCTTGCTCTCTCTCTCTCTCTCTCTCACACACACACACACACACACACACACACACAGACACACACAAACCAGGATACACCTTTATTCCAGACTTGCTGCAGCCAGCAAGATCAGATGGTGTATGACTCACTCTCATAACCTTTTCCCCAAAGTTTTCAAGCCTTCAGCATCCAGAAGTTTCTCTTCTCACCCCAGCTGTTTATATCCTACTTTCTGTATACTGTTCAACTGAACACAAAATTCAGTAACAAATGGTAGCTTTCCTTCTGCAACGCCACATGGCTGATTTAAGGGGGAAAAAAATAGTGCATCTGTACTTCAGCAGCAGGTGGAACTAATTCTATCTTAGTAGTTTCTGTGTGTTGCATCACCCACTGAATCACCCCAAAACCAATAGGTCTCTATACACTCAAATCACAAAATAATTACAGTGAGGAGGAAAAGTTAAGAGAGCTGTTGCATAACCAGGCATTTTACAAACAGCCAAAGCTCAAGCTGTGCAATCAGGAAAAGAATGGCCTGATATTTGTTAAAGCTCTAAACTAGTCACCAAGTCGTCCCCAGCTCAGAGACAGGCTGAATGTTTAGCTCTCTCTCTCTCACACACACACACACACACGCACGCTGGTGCATTAATGAAAGCTGTATTCATCTGTCAGAATTAATATTGTTTTTATGCACGTTTTGTCTGCTGTTATCGCAAAAGGACTTTTAGACAGACTATCAGGCACAAACAATAGAGCAGGTACCAGTGCTAGCTTATTACATTTCATTAGGATGTCAGGTAAAGCACGGCTTGTTGGGAGCTGCAGGATTGAGTCACCAGCTCCGTTCATCTTCCCCTCTCATCTTCACTCCTGCTCCCCCACCCCCCCCAAATCCCAGTTTTTTACCTCTCTCATCCCTGTTTGGATTTTTCTCTACTCCCTTGTGAAAACATTCTCATTTGAATTCATAGTCAAGCAATGAGACACAGCTCACATATGCGCACCGCGAGACACTCCACAGAACTCAGATTTCATCATGTTCGTTCATACTGTGCTGTGACACTGATTAAGTGATGATCTAGAAAACACTAAGCAATCAGACACAAAGCTATTAGTATACAAACAATTCCCAACAACGTCCAGCAGATCTGAGGTGCGGCAGACATGCACAAACACAAAAAGGCACACAGAAATCCACATGTTACAGGGCGTGTTAAACTCCTTTAACTGCAGGAAGAGGGGACAAAAAGACAGAAACTTTCACTGTCTTACCAGATGCAGGAGACTTGCTGCGCAGTGATTGGACAACAGTCCTGGGGGAGCCTCGGTTCAGAGAGCCTGACATCCTCCCATAGGTCAATGATTTCATCATACGACACTCTGCAGGCACAAAGACAAGACAGATAGAGGTGTTCAGGGACTGTTTGGCAACCATAAATTCCCTCACTTTTATGTGTTCATCCAATGCACTGAAATCCAGAGTGTATACTCTTTAAATCCAAATCCTAACTAGGTAGCACCTTCTTTACTTTCTTGCAGTGCTCAGGATTTGATGCTTAAATGAATTAACGTTAAGTGCGTGACACTGTAAAAGGTGTGGTTTGTGACACAATAACAGCCGTAACATTATACCATCAGAGGACCTTTGAAACACAACAGTTCTGTTAGATTGAAATGAAAAGTTTATGGATTTCAAGCCAGCTATTGTTTTAATATTATTTTTGATTGGTTCTAACCTTTAGCCCTACAAGACAACAGCAAACCACTAATGTATCAGCACACTTGTAATTGGTTTTACCTTCGGGTCCCCTGCAAAAACGAGTCCTGACCTTCACTGGGCTCGTTTTCCAAACGCAATTATTGTGATGCTTCAGAAGTGACAGCTATGACTCACGGAGGTCTGATATTTTACAGACACACACAGTCCTGGTAAATGAGCCATGTGATGGTATTCGCACACACTCCGTGTCGGCTTCATCCCCAAAACTTTACTCCTCTACTGTTCATTAACCCAGCCCCATTATAGCTCATTACCATTATAGACCAGTGGGAAAGGGAAATTGTACAGCCTCTCGTGTGTGTTTGTCTGCAAGTGCACGTGTGCGTGCATATGAGAGCTCGGGTGTGTGTCTGTCTGTATTTGCATTTGCTTGTGTGGCAGACGTTGTGGCCCAGTGATTAATGTACAATACAGAGTGTTAACATGATGACAGTGTGCCAGAGCTGAGGCAGAGGCGATAATTATAGCGATCCTGAGAGGAGGCGAAGTTGTCTGCAGCTCTGACTCCAGATGTCTCTCTGTTACACTGTCTGTTTCGTTTGTCGCTCTGCATTCCTGTCTGTCTATTTCTGCCTCTTGCTCTCTGTCTGCCAGCGCATGAGGAGGTGTCAAATCATACTCTGTCTACTGTGATGGATAAAAAATTAGATATGGCTGTGTTTTAATCACTTTTTATGGGCAAAAAATATTGTTCAGACACATTTTCGGGATAAAAATCAACCCATGTACATAGGGATGTTCTGGAAAACTTGCTTAATGTCTCTAAAGGTTATTTTAATGGTGTCGATTGTCCCAAACTTTCACATTGCAACATTACATAAAGGACATTTGGGATGTTTAGAGAATATTACCATACTGCCCCTTATTGGTCACATAAGAACATTTAATTCAGAAATTTAAAAAAGGATCCCATATGGGAAAAAGATGAATGATTGAATGATTTGATATGTTTGCGGTACATTCTCTTATGGTTACCTCTTATTCACGTTATTTACATGAGGACCTTTCATACGAGACTGTTGGGAACTTTTGGGATTTAAAGATGTTCCCTAATGGATCTCTGTAGATTTACAAGAACATGCCTTTAGGACTTTTTAGGTGGAAACAGCTCACTTAATAAATGTTGGAAATGTTTGTTGACAAAACTTTCAGCACTTACAAGGGGCATTGTGACTTTGTTCCTAGTTGGTCACATTACAACAATCTATAAAAATATAGATGATGTTACATCTGGCTATTTGCAATTTCATTACATCATAGTTAAATCCCAACTAGAAGTGTTGCATTAACAAAAAAAAACAATTCTCAGAACATCACTGTTGATGTAAAATACATCACCTTGTAATGTTTCCAGGACATTGGAGTGGATGTGAACATTATTTGGCACACATTCAGGGGATTCTTGGAAAAGTCTGGGAATAATTATGTCATGGTCCTAGGTCAGTTTGCCCAGTGTTTTGAGTTTTTTGGACTTTCAAGCCTTGTTTTGCAAATATTCTATTGATTCTTTGTTTGTTTAATGCTTAATTTTCTTCATGTATTTTTAGTATCTTAGGTCTTGTTCCTAGTTGCGAATTGTTTTAGTTTAATTCCTCTCTCAGTGTTCCTTCCTCCTGTGTCAAGTCTCCTCTATTTAGTTTATTCATGTATCTGTGGTGTTCCCTCTTTAGTTTCTGCACTTCCTGCGTTATTTTGAGCGTTTGTTGTTCCCTGTGCATTGCCTTTAGTTTTGCTTCCTGTGTCTCGTCTTCTGTTATTTATTTCAGCTGTGTCTCGTTTTCCTCAGCTGTCTCCACTTCTCCTGTCTAGTCCTCCTGTTCTCCCCATGTCAAGTTAACCCTTGTTTCCCGTTCAGTTGTGTCTTCCTATTTTATTGTGGTAACTGTTGTTTTCTGTCTTGTGTTGTGTTTACTTCGCCCGCCTCACTTTGTCTATAGTTTGCAGCTGTGCGTCCCACCTGTTGCCTCTCGTCTTGTTATCCTTTGAGTGTCTATATTGTTTCTGTCTCCTGCTGTCCATTGTTGCGTTGTCCCTCATCACTTGTGGTTGTGTTTCAGTTAGTTCTCAGTTTCCCTGATGATTCCTTGCACCAGCCCTGCTAGGTTTTTTTGTATTCTTTGTTTGAGTTCACCATTAAAACTGCTCTTCTGAGTCAATTCCTCTTTCCTCGCATTTGGGTCCACATCCTGCCAGCCACGCAGCCATACATGACAGATTAGGACAGCTGATATACAGTACTGTGTAAAAGTCTTGAGCCACTCCTCTCTCTTTTTAAAAAAAAATTTTCCAGGCTTTCTGAAGGTCTTTCAAAAGTATTTCTTTGGTCATTGGTTACTTTACACTCATTTTAAGTCCAGTCCTTGTACCTGACCCTTTTCACAGTCAGACCCTTTCCCTTTTAATGTTTTTTTTTTGTTTTTTGTTAAGCCACTTAACACTGAGCTAATAATCTTTTAATCATAAAAAGGCACCTAACTCAAGGGATGAACCAGTGTGTGTCTACACATAACAGACAACTTAGCAAAGAACCAATTTGAAATTGTATCTTTAGGCACTTTGTTACTAACAGCCTGTCTCAAAAACACATAATTTGTTCCCATTTCTTTAGTTGAATCTACAAAAATACCAAAGATAACACAGTTCAACAGTCATAAAATAGTATTTTTATACCAACAAGGTGATTAACAAAGAGCTATTAGCTGAAAACTCGGCATATCTTGGCATGGTGTTTAGTGTGTCCTTAAAAAATCTGAGGAAACTGTAAAAGTGAAGGACAAAAGAAGTGACTGACCTAATAACTATCTACAGCAGATGAACAGTATCTGAAAGTCATGTTCTTAAGAAACAAAAAATTCAGCAAAGACCTGAGAGAGACATCTGGCTCTTCAGTTAATTCAGCTACTGTTTGCCAAAGCCTCAGAAATGGTCTCAATGGAAGGCTACCTGTTAAGAAGCTATTCTTAAGGAAAGGAGACAGGGAGAAAAGGGTGAGGTATGCCAAATTGCACAAGAACTAGATTGAAAATCTGTGGCAACAGATAAAAAGTCACAAAATGGAACACCATCAATCATGGACTGGCCTCCCCAGAGCCCTGATCTGAACATTAATGAAGCAGCGTGGGATCATCTTGACAGAGAATGTAAGAAAATGCAGCCAAAATCCAAAGAACAGCTTTGAATGTCCTTCAAGAAGCCTGGAGAAATATTCCTGAAGACTGCTTAAAGAAATTACAAGAAAGCTGCCTAAGAGAGTTCAGGCTATGTTGGAGAATAAAGGTGGTCATATCAAATATTGACTTTCAAGCTCATCAGAATTGTATAAATGTTGTTTTGCCTTATTACATATATAATACATATATGTATTTTCATGTTTTCATTTTTGTATGTTTCCACATGTTTTAATAAATCACTGCACCTATTTTCAATTTTCCTACCAAAATATAAAGAAATGAGGGGTGGATCGAGGCTTCTCCGTTAGGTCTCTACAGGAGATCAACTGAAACTGACTGACAGTACATTGAAACATTACCAGACCTTGATGTCCTTCACATCAAGGTCAGAAATTAAGGACTGAAGTTTAGATATAGCTTTAGCTGAAAGCAGGATTTCAGTTGGAGTCCCATATACAGAGGTCATAACCGAGGCTGAGGCAGAATGAAGCAAATAATAGCAAATATGTATATTGTTTATATTTTCATCAGGGAGCTATCTGAGTGGTCAGCTTCATTCAGTAGTATGACAGTAATCTAACATACAAGCAGCCCTGCAACCACTGATGTGGCCCCCACAGAGCCCTTATTTCAACATCATTGAGACATATTGCGATTGCATAAACATAAAATGGAGGCAGCTGAACGCCACAGAAGTGCAGTGTATCTAAGAGAACTGGAGCTGTCTGAACAGCAATAGCTCAAAATGAATTTGGAGAAGAGGAGCCTTTAAGGTTGGAAAGGCCCTATTGTATTTTTCCAGCAAGAAAATACAGCAAGCCCTGATGTACTACAAAATGTACTAATGTACTACAGATACTAAGAGCAGGGACAACAGTGGGCATGCTTGCTGTGCTGTTAATGTGTTTTTGTTCACACACACAGTTGTAGCAAGTGTGGGCAGATAATTAAATTTTCAACACACAGATAAGAGGTGCTTCTTGCCTATAAGTGATTGGTTTAAAAGGCTTATGTAGACAATCGTCAGTAATTGATTAAACATAGTGGAATCATGGTCTCATAAACCTTGATCCATGAAGGAAAAGGTTTTTTGTTATCTTTCTCAAGACAGAGGAAGGTTACCAAAGGAAGATGTAGCTAATGAAAGCAGGTAGGCACAATGTGTTCCAAATGAAAGAACAGTGGGGGGGAGGAGTGAGGGGAAAAGGGAGACAAAAGGGTTAGGAGGTGGAGGTTGGCAACCCAGGTGGGATGGATACCCGGGAAACAAATGAATTGAATAAACCTTTCAACAAAACCCAGTGCACACTCATTCATGTAGGAGACAGGAAGAGAGATGAGAGGGTAAGAATACAGATGAGCACTAAATGGCAGGAGTGAACAGAAGGGGGAGAGAACAGACAGCAGCACACACAAATGGGTAAAGTGAGGACAGAACCTATCCTCGGTGCACAGTGGTGGGGAGACAGGCAGAAAAGAGGGAGGGGAACAATGGTAAAATAGGTTAGACGGTGGCTTAAGTGCAGTGGACCAAGAGGAGAGGAGAGGAGAGGGTGAAGTAGACAGCCTACACAGCTTTCAGATAAACCAGGAAGATGTGGCATATGCCAAGAAGACAATGACGAACAATAGACATATGTTGTTGTTGTATAGTATGTATTACCTTTAAGATGTGCATTTACTAAATTGCTGTTATCATACTGCATGGCAATGTAAAACTAGCAGTCTACATTTCTTCATAGTTTTTACATTTATTTAATAAAACGCTTGTACATGTATTGAATGATAAAAAGCCGACAAAACATGGTACTTGTTAATGATCAGAAAACACAACTGGGTTCAGGAAGGAAGAAAGGAAGGAAGGGAGGGAGGGGGGCAAATATGAAACATCAGGATAGAAATGTAAGAGGAGGGTTTCCTCACCACTTTCATCCAGCATCAAGTCATCTTGGTAGCGGAACTTCTCTGGTCCACAAGCCACAAAGATGTCCTCGTCGCCAAAGAAGTCCTGCAGGCATGACACCTGAAAACAAAGACAAATGAATTTAGTTATTATTTTTCCAATTTAAATGACCACAATTTTCAGCAGTGCTTCAAGAGCAGTACTAACAGCTTTATGCTGTTAGGGGTTAAATGCTCAACTTTTTATTGAAGTAAATGAGACTTTCTGACAACAGCAATTTGCTGTCAGGTCTGCTAATTTAGTCACATAGTCTACTTTCCTTACTTCTAAGCTACTGATACTTTTTGCATATATACACTGCATACCGCACGAGTCACTTACATACTATAAGATCTAGCTTATAGTTAGGGCTGGATCAGGCAACCCTGAACTCTCCCTTAGTTATGCTGCAATAGGCCTAGGCTGCTGGGGACTTCCCATGATGCACTGAGCGTTTCATCTTCTCTCACCTCTTTTTATATCTCTCTGTGTTTATATACTACTTTGTATTTAGTCATTAATTATTATTAATCTCTGCCTCTATTCCACAGTGTGTTTTTTGTCCTGTATTCCTCCCCTCACTCCCAACTGGTCATGGCAGATGGCTGCCCCTACCTGAGCCTGGTTCTGCCAGAGATTTCTTCCTGTTAAAAGGGAGTTTTTCCTTCCCACTGTTGCCAAGTGATTGTTCATAGGGGGTCGTCTGATTGTTGGGGTTTTCTCTGTATTATTGTAGGGCCTTTACCTTAGAATATAAAGCTCCTTGAGGTGTCTGTTGTTGTGATTTACTGCTATGTAAAATCAGATGAATTGAAAAATACTCTGTATTGTGCATGCTCACAAAACTGACTTCCCCTCTCTGCGCTCAGGTGAAAAGGTACATTTACTGAGCCCCAGGACTCTAAAGAACACCAGAGGTGTGTGCAAGGTGGTTTTGTTTGGTTCATGATGCGTGCTCACCAAACCTCTTTATAGACAGCCCATGTTTCCAACAAGTCCCTGAGCACCAGCGCTGTGCTGCTTCTGCAGCTAATCCGTCTATCAGTAACCATAATGGGACCTTGCCGACTCACTAATTTGCTGATGCACAGCAGCACATGTACCGGACATCCAGAAAAGCAAGTGGGGTCAATTGAAGACCAGTACCTTATAAATGGTGATGAATAACAAAGACGAGAATGGACAAGTTAGAGGGATCTACATAGAGACTTTAAAAAAGTTTTGTGAGAGAGAAGATTTGCAGCAGACACACAGATAAAACACACACTCTAAAGGAGTTGCTGTCATTCTTTGACAGGCTCCCTAATGTGCCATTAAAACCAAACTTAAAGTGATATAGACATAGATATGGGTAACAACACGGCAAGTCTTGGATTATTAAAAAAGAGAGATAAGAGTGTCTGGAAAATGGATACCATTTTATTAAGATGTGCCTAATAAACACATTGTTCACAAATCTTCAGCTGCAGCACAAGACAGATGTTATTTGCCTTTTTAATTTGTAAGCTCACTGTACTCTACCAGGAAGAAATCTCAGCAATGGGGTGTTTATGATGACAAACAGGCTGAGAAGCACACCGCTGTTCATTTTTTTCTATTTGATTTAGTCGACAGCTAATTCTATATCTGATCTAAACTCTGCATGACTTACTCAAATAACTTTAATTACACCCCACAGGCCAACCATCACATTTCAATTCCAAGACATCAATATTCCAAATTATATTTCTCCACTGGCAATGGTACAGTCAAAAAGGGATTTACTGGAAGACAATAGTTCATTCATCCACTATGACAAATCTCCCACCAAAAACCTATTAAGAGCTATTATAGTTAAGGCTGCATGCAAGTGTAGCACCGCCTGAAGTTACCACATAAACACAAAGCTTCAGTTATTACATTTTCATGGCAATTAACATCCAAGAATCCATTTAGATTCCCATTAGCCACCAATCAACGCCCCAAAAGAAAGTCACAAATGATGTAACAGCATTATCAGCAAAATGCCAAATAAACAGCAAAGGGGCCACTGTGGGAGTGTGTGTCTGTGTGTGTTAAGAGGGGAGTTGTCCTGCTTTACCCCCCACAGATTTGAGATGAGCCAACGGGGAGACAGAAAACAAGTTTAATCTCAGACACAGACCCTCTGTGGAGTATGGATCGCTTTCATTTAACTTTTCAAATTAAGGCAGAGATTAGAGACGTGAATGGGTT
>VUQS01077188.1:15029-30480 GCA_015108495.1 Heterochromis multidens
TTGGCATCTGTGTGTGTGTGTGTGTGTGTGTGTGTGTGTGTGTGTGTGTGTGTGTGTGTGTGTGTGTGTGTGTGTGCGTGCGCATATTCAGCGACACAACACATGGACACACATTTCTGCACATGTATGTGTGTGTGTGTAAGGAAATGATATTACTGTAGTTTCATAACAGAGTGCATATTGCTTTGTTCCCTGATATCCCCTGATAGTGCTGATGATTATTTCAGGGGCGACCAGCTCGGCGTCCTAACAAGATGGCTGTGACACAGATGCTGGTGCCGGAAAGATTTCCCAAGTGCGTCAGCGCTGATGACTTGGCCACTTCTCTAACTGTACGGATTTTTAATTCAAGTATTTTTCACCTTATTTTTATATTAACATTAGATTGCATTGAGTACATTGAGCACAACTTCTACTTTGAAAGCACAGAGATTACTGAAAAATTGCCACTGATAATGTTATTAGTTGTTGTAGGCTCAGACAGAACTTTGGTCTCATATTCACACACATGTTCTGTTGCAGCAAACTGAATATGTCACCTTTGATACCGCGATGAAAACATGTCTCTATGTCTTTATAGAGCTAACGTTACATCAGTCACTCTCTAATGAAGCATATTCCTTGGTCAATTAATTAATGAGCTGACTGAAAGAAAATGACTTGACAGCTGTTTAGATAAGCAAACAGATTTGTGACCAATTTTTTAAGCAGAAATGTTAACCTCTGGTTTTGGATTCTTATATGTGATGTTTTTGTTTCCTTTGCATTTTGGACTGCTGATCTGACAGGGTGAAGTAAATGTCAACGATGCTTTGCTACAAGCTGAAACAACTGGATGTAATGGCCTTCTTGTGATAGTCAAGGATGGGCAAGGTCACCAAAGTGCTCACTTTGTTGGGAACCCTTCAGCAGGTATCTCAAGGTCACCTTAACCTGTATGCCTCACCTGAGTGATGCAGTGAAGACAAAGTTAGGCTTCACCTGCAGAAGGGTTCCACCTGTAAGCTCTCATCAACCATAGCCATCTTGAGCCTGTCTCAGCTGCTGTGGCTATATCCCCTATCAGTTCTTTGGGCTACAAGCTGAAATTCAGTATGCAGCATGAGTGGTTACGGCGAGCACTCTGACCACTGACGTTGCAGGAAACCACGGGAGCCAACTTTAATGGGAAAAGAGGCTGCACGCCATCCTTTGGAAAGGGTCTCATCGACCAGCGATTGGTACATGGCTTTTGTGGCTGTAGCTCAGGAGGTACAGCAGGTCATCTACTAATTGATAGGTTGGTGGTTCGATCCTTGGCTGCTCCAGTCTGCATGGCAAGATATTAACCCCAAGTTGCTCTCCGATGCATCCATCGGAGTGTGAATGTTAGATAGAAAGCACTTAAGCGTAGAAAAAAGTGCTTGTATAAAAGGGTGTGAATGAGGCATGTTGTATAAAGCGCTTTGAGTGCTCAGGTAGAGTAGAAAAGCACTATATGAGAATCAGTCAGGGACTTCAACTACCAGGGTGGGTTTTGTACACCTAGATAGGGGAAGCGTGTCTGGGTGGAGTATAGTCATTGCCACTTCATATCACTTTTATCCATCCACCCATTTTCTGCTACTTATTCAGGTTTGGGTCACGGGGGCAGCAGTCTAAGTAGAGATGCCCAGACCTCCCTCTCCTCAACCACCTCCTCCAGCTCATCCTGGAGGACACTGAAGAGCTTGTGAACCAACTGAGAGACATAATCTCTCCAGCATGTCCCGGGTCTACTGCGGGTCCTCCTCCCAGTAGGACATACCAGAAACACCTCATCTAGAAGGCAAAAAGGAGGCATCCTAGTCAGATGCCCGAACCACCTCAACTGTCTCCTTTCGATGTGGAGGAGGAGCAGCTCTACTCTGAGCCCCTTCTGAATGACCATCATAGGGGTTCAGAAAAACCCCTACAATGAGAAGAAAATCAATGGCTGCAGGATAGGGTTACGGGCTCCCCACCCTAGCTCATAGGAAAGTGCCTGGTGGCCGCGCCTTAGCCCAAGGGGCTCGCCAGGTACAGCCCAAAAGTACTTCATGGACCTGCCATCCTGAGGGCTCACCACTCTCAGGAGGGGCTATGGGAAATCGGTGTTTTGTGGATCAGGAGGCGGTCAGGAGTGGAGGTCCTGGTGGTCTGATTCCCGGTTGACAAATCATATCACTTTTAGCTCAAGAAATTGTGAAGAATATTTTTCACAATTTTTTAAATTTATGCATACAACAGTTAATAGGTGTAATCAAGAAAATGATTTGTAGATTATTCATTAATAAAAATGAAGATAAGTGTCCTAACTATCATATTTAGATATGAGGGGTTGTTTGGTAATAGTGCAGCCAAGGACTAGCTGTCTTTTTTTTTATTATGTTGTTTTAAGGGAGAGTTTACATCAGTGTGTTACCTTTGATGGACACTCAGTATATTCTTTGTTGATTCAGCTTCTAATTTTTACTGATCCAAGTATTTATGTATATTCTATGTTTCCTGTTTTTGTCATGTTTTGATGTAAAGTACCTTTAGTTTACATGTAGTAAAATGCGCTAGATGAACAAAATTTCCTTTCCATAGCATTCCACTATATATCCCTATAAAATGTAAAAGAGAAAAAAAGCACAACCATACAGGTGTTTTATCCATACATGCGCAGGTACATTAGACAGCATAATATAAACCAACACATGTGGCTCTCTCCCTTTTGAAAAAACTGCCAAACTATCCTTGCCCTCTACCTTTCGCCTTCCTCCACTGCATGCTAATACAGTAATTATCATGCCAAGTCTCAGCACATTTTCACTTCAGCTTTTATCACATAGAAAAAAGACTTTAAATTCTGATTCCTTTTGATAATTTTTGTTTAGTATAGCCATGAATTTGCACAATTGTTTTAATCAATATAAACAAGTGTTTTGTATATTTTTGTGTGTTCATCAATGCCAGTACATCCATTTTATGCACAAGTCTATAATTAATAATTTTTTTTAGTTCATTTAACTTTATTAGCATCATTCTCACCAGTAAATTTACACTGACTTAAAAAAAATAACCCAACAATGCTCCCTGATTTGAGAAGCTGCAATTGATAAGTGTTTGGTGGATCATTTAATCCATTAGCTGTTTCATCTCTAATTGAAAGGTTTTTCTTTTGACATCTAAGACTCTTCTTTTGAGCCTCATCGATTTGAAGCTTAGGTTCTTTTGAAGTCTGTGATCTCTATTGGCATGACACACATCCTGTTGTTCCTATCAATTTGTGCAGGACTAGAGCAAAGGGCTGTATATATTTGCTACTATGAGGCAGTTAGACCACGTCCTCAAGCCAGAACTGCTGCTGTTGCTATAGTTGCCCAAGAGAAGGCTGCTCAAATGAGGTTCTTTGAAGCAGCTCACCCCAAGACACAAGAAAAATGCTGGGCAAACAAGGAGGGGAAAAAAGCATGCAGAGTGTAATATGATAAACAGGGGAAGAAAGGGGAATCAGGAAAGATAAGGATAGGAAATAAGGACAGGTTTCATCCAGGGCAGCTTCTAAGGGAACCTTTAAGCTAATGAGCAACACACAAACATAAACTGTTTACTGAGACTGGTGAGAAAAAGTATAGCTGCCATGGTGATGATGCCCTTTAGGCACTGTTGCATGGCTGATGCATGCCACTGACTGCATGATGTGCACATGGTGATAAGAGAGCGCCATCATTCATATTTTATCTACTATGAGTATGCTATTCTACTGCTTCATTCACACAAATACAGAGAAACACATCCTTGTGGCACATGACCTGGTTAATGGTGAAAAAAAAGATAGCTCTGAGAGGAAGAAGAGCTTTTCTGAAACACTCAGAAAGACGAATCAACGGATGATGAAGAGAAGCGCGAGCTGGTATAGGTGAAGAGAACAAAATAACCCCATCAAAAACAAAATCAGAGAGAGATTAAACCAAATCATCAAATCCCCTGAGTTAGAGAGGAAGCAAACAGACAGGGGGAAAAGAGCAGCGGAGGAGATCTATTCCTGACTGCTGCTCTGAGCCCTTCTCTGAGCCCAATGACAAAACAAGCTGCTTTGATGTTTCTGATGCACCCTTCTCCCAGAGAACCAGCACAGTTACACAACATCTACTGCTGTTAAAACAGGGCTGGGAGGAAACAAACAGAGCAACACAGGAAAAGACTCACTAATCTAAAATGATGAGAGAAGAGCAGAGGGGTGTGGAGGGCAGCAATGTCATAACCCTTCCATCAACTCAGACTAGTAAGGCAAAAATGTCAGCAAGTTTACTTATTCTTTGTTGGACCTTATGAGCCTGACCCCGAGCTCCTTCCCTTACTGTCCACTGCTATCATGCCTAACAGGACAACGAGGGGAAATTGTGTTTATTTTCCATCATGTAAAACAACTGTTAGAGAGATCCTTGTAGAACAAGTCACTGTTTTACGGCCAGAGAGGTGTGACCAACCTCCAGCTCCCTGTCAAAGTGTTATAAAACAAATAATAGTTCATTATGAATGTTTCTCAGTAAGCCGTTTTATGTTGTCACTACTCCACCTAGTGTAGAATCAGATAACGTCTACTATCATGTCTGTGCCTCGCTCTCTTTTCTGTTTGCTTTTCTTCTCTTTCATTTTTTTCTTTGAGCATAAATACAAATCACATTTGGGTAAACCTGCTGGTTTTGGTCTTACATGGTGTTGCAGCTAATACAATTTGTAGAACATCACAGCAAAGGTGGATCAGAAACTGAGGCAGGCAAATAAGTGCCACCACATGGTGGCACTGTTTAATAATCCCAAGATGAGAAGAGATTCAAAACAAAATCCCACATATAAAAAAAATAAAAGAATTAACTCAAGCTATCTGGAATCAAATAGAAATCAAGCGCATAAAGGTAATGACAAAAGAACAACCTATAATTGAAATTAAACATGTGCAAAAGCATTAATCTACAATAACATCTGGGACTCAAAAGAACTTTAAATATGCAGATTAATCGATTGCAATTGATAGCATCTATCTTGCTCTTTATAAGATCATATAACATGTGGTACTTCTCTTCTATTACTGTAGGGTCTTTACCTTACAATATAAAGCACCTTGAGGCGACTGTTGTTGTGATTTGGCGCTGTATAAATAAAACTGAATTGAATTGAATACAGTGTTAATGCTTATTTTACAAGGAACTATGCTACACACACACACACATTTAAATCAGCCTGGTTCTCGCTTCCCATCAGCTCTTGTGAATCATATGCTGTGAGCAAATGATCAGTGACAACAGTTCTCACTCTGCTCGTTTGGATCACCTATTTATGTTTCTGTCTGATTTCAGGAGCTGACAGGTGGAAGACACACCTGTCAGCTCCTCGCTTTTTTGTGGGAATTTCTGACAGCCACTCAAAGATACAGCAGATGAAGTATAACTATGTAAGGCCACATGCAAGTGTATTGTGTTCTAGGAAACAAAAGGTGAAAATCTGTTAAAATTTTACTTAGTTTGTCCTCTTTTATTTTGCGTTAGTCACTGGGTTTAAATTGCTGGCTTTTGAACATGTCATCATAGGCGGGAATTTGTGATTTTGATACTTTTATGACGGTTTACAAGCCCCCCCCCCCCGAAACCCCCCCGAGCAATTAAAAAAAAAGTCTGCACCCTACCTGCACCTTGTCTTTGTGTATGTTTTTATGTTTTGTCTTTCTCTGATAACAAACTTTGTCATCCAGATGGCTACAAAGCCAGAAAAAAAGCAACAGAAGAAGGAGAAGAAAAGAAGATTCAACCACTAATCTTTTGCACCACAATAGATGGTGAGGTCAACATAATCCAGCCCACAGAAATACCACGTTTCAGAGTAAGGAGGAGCTGTCACTGCACTCAGCCAGAGGAGCTGTCTGTGGTGCTGAATCGACTGCAGCTAGCCAACAGGGCCTGTCATGCTGCTCTGAAAAACCTGCCTTGGAAAGATACTGAAGATGGAAGGATAGACAGATGGTAATGACAGAAATGCAGACTGACAGATTAACAGATGGATGCTCTGACACAAATATAGATATACAGAAACAACAAAGGGTAAAGTGTTTGTTGCTATCATTCAGAGCCTCTGATGTGAAAAAAAAGGAGCAAAGGAATGGAAAAACATGACACTGACTGACAAAGCTTTAATATTTAAGCAGCAATGCACTGATGCAGCAACAGACATCATAAGCGTTTCAGAGTGGCATGCAGTATGTGGTTTAGGGGTGGGACCAGAACTGGTATAATTGTATGTTAGCTAAAGAACATTTTATGTGTGTAGGAACACAGTTGTGTGCTTTCCAGAAGCAGTAGCAGTGACTGGTTTGTTTTAAATGTGATTAATGTGTCTAGTTATTGTTCTACTATGTGCTTACTGTATATTGTTACAGTGCAAAACTCCACTGGTATAGGAAGTAGTAACAGGTCACAACACTGCTGCATTTTTGTGCTATGTATGCTATATTTTCTAATATATATAAAAGACAAAAGCATCATCAAAAACATTCTCGCATGAAACAACTGAAGCTGATTTTCTTATTCTCCTAATCACCTCCTAACGTCCTCATAGACCCAAAGGAGACACAGAAATGTGCAGACAAAGAGCCACAGCACCTGACAAGGTAAGTGGAAAGTTAGACACTGATCTAACAGAGACAAAAGGGGAGGATGACACCATCGCCATCTGCAATACCCCGACAGAGAATTTACACATGACCTCCCGCTACTTCAATCAGCTCAATGTGAAGAGCCCAATTTCACCAGAAAACTGAATGTGAACTGACAGAGAGGAGCGGAGAACAAGAAGGGATGGCAGGAAGAGCTAAAAAACAAAAACAAAAAACAAACTAAAGAAACAAAAAGCAGCATTGATGTGAGGCCAATTAACTGTGCAGCAGGCTGAGTTGGCACTGGTGTTACTGTGTTCACCTCAAACCAGAGCAGCAGACTGCCTGCCTGCCTGGCTGGCTGCTTTGTTGCATAATAGCTTATGTAACTGCTTCTGCTCTCCACAGGGAGACAGAAAACTTTCTTGTGAAGCTCTTTTATGCCTGTCCTTCATGTGTCTAAAGATTTTTCCCCACGTTAATGATCTCTCCTTTCCCTTTCAAGCTATTGGTTTCAACCAATAGTCAAAAATGGGTGTTGCGTGCATGAACACGTGTGTGTGATACATAAAGGTATGAGCGTATGCTGAATTAATGAGCTAAAACACATTTTTAGAGCCTAAGTAAGTGGGCGCCATGGGTAATTCTGGGATCAATTAAATGAGCAATGAGGAAGCAGTCTGAACTAACTTGAGGGCTGAAACAAAATATTCTTTTCATGGTTGATTAATCTGCTGATCATGTTCTCAATTAATAAATAAGCTGTAAATGTCATCATTATTTTTCTGACAAACGTCTTATTTTGTCCAACCAACAATCCAGAATATCAAAGATGCTCAATTTGTTGTAGCAGAAGAAAAAGAAAAACCTGCATGGAAGGATTCATATTAATTCATTTTAATCATCATACCACACAAGGCTGCATAATGATTATGTTACTCACAATAAAAAATAAGCAAAGAATTACAAATGAGTGAAAAAACAATAAGTTGTAAAAATAAAGCTTGTTTGATTGACTCAGCTCTGGCTAAACAAGACCTATAATATGGCCAAAGTGTGGGAAATAAAATGCAACCCAAAGGGAAGACAAACATGCCCTACTTTATTGTATATAGTTAAAGATGCCAACACGTGGATTAAACTCAGCTGACTTCTGAAGTTGATGCTGACAGACAGACAGAAGAAAAAGGTAAAAAATATTCTGGACAATAGTGCAGTCTCTGATGAGAGTTTAGAAAACATAATTTACACCATTAAATAGATGCAATAATAATAAATGTAGTGGGTAGTGCTTATTACCCACTACTGCATTAAATACAATCCATGGTTACAATTCTACAGATGCAAGGATTTTGCTACTGACAAATTCAAAGGTGTGCATTAAAGTGGTTCAGTTAACCATACATTAATATTTATCTTTTAAGATTCTAAAACTTCTGAGGTGTTTTTTTTTTAACAAAGCACGGGATTTTTGCCTTCCAGCTGGCTTGGAGAAGCTTTGTTCAGATTACACATATCTCGTCTGTCAGATTAGACAAAATCTAATCTGACAGATGAGATATGTCGGTCCGGCTCTTTAAGCAACCAAAAGCATGAAGCTGGAATACAATCTTTCAAATGCAGATTCATTTGAGGCAGATTAGAGAGCGAGTGAGTCAGGAAGTGAATGAGTCAGACTGTATGTGCATGTGTGTGCGTGCGTGCCCTGTGAGCGTGTGCGTGTCATAAAGTTGTGGTGTGACTTAGTTCTGAACAGTCTGCCAGGGCTGGAAATGTCTGCCATCGATCCTAATTTGGCAGCAGATCCTCTGACTACAATAGGCCCTCCAATCTGCTACAGTCACTCTTCACTGGTGGACCAAGACACACACACACACAGACTGGCTTACTGAACCAGAAGGAAACAGACGGACAGACAGACAGTCTGAAAAAACAGCCTTCTATATGATCTGTTTACACACAAAAACAGCAGTATAATCTTAGCATTTCTGCTTAGGAATGCACAAATACACTCCACAGTAACAAATTGACTACGTACTAGCCACACATACACATATACACTCTGTGCTGAGTAACTGTGACTCAGCAGATCAGCAGGAGCAGATGGACTCTGCTTCCCACGATCCTCATATGGAGAACAAAAAGTGACATCATCAACATTAAATACACCCAGCAGAGATTAAAAACATCTAATGCTTTGCATATGAGCATAACATAATCCCTGTCCTTGTACTCTGTAAGTATCATTACTGTAGCACCTTCTCTACAATCACTGCAGAGCTGGATTCAGACTCAAGAGGAGAAAGGAGGCAGGCACCTAACAATGAAAAAAAAAGTGACTATGCAATAATGTACAGAGGGACATGCAAAAAGACAGAGAGCAGGGAAGAGGGGAGGAGAGCAAGAGGCAGAAAGAACAATGCCATATGTTGCAACTCTTGGATTTGGGGATGCATGTCGAGTGTGCTAATTAAATAAAGACTATATAGCCATAAAAACAGTGGAACGCTGCCAGCAAAGAGACAGACATACTGAGAAAAGTTAGGTAAAGATGTAAAGATAGAAAGTTTGATGATGAGGATAAATAATATATGAAGATGCAAATAGAACAGATGCAGTCATGGGTGGAGGGAATTTTGTTTTTTTTAAATGGAGGATGGAGGAAAAGGAGGTTGCAGAGAAAACAGAAGATGATGATAACAGGATATCAAAAACTCTTTTTGCCTTGCCAACAAGGTGAAGAACAAGCCAACAATGCAGTTAGAGAAGTGAGAGCTGCACTGCAGATAGTGAACAAGTGGTTCGTTACTCTTCCTCCTACAAATACCCTCTATTTCACCTTATCATGAATACCAAATATACGGGGGGGGTGATCAAAAGAATCCAAATAATAATAAGTGTCATGGAAAAGGAGCTCAACACTGCATAACCAGTTTAAATTAAATCAAATTAAATAGCAGCAAACAGCAACTTAATAGTAATGTTGTGTTTGTCATGTAGCCTAGCAAGTTACTCTAAAAGGTGAATTAATCAGGTTCATCACTTCAAAAAAAGGGAGAAATTATTTCATATGTTTGGCGATGTCTCCCAGCCTTCAATGTGCAGAATGTATGTTCACAAAAACAGGAATATGAGCCCACAGCCATGCTAGCAAGTCTGTGAAGCTTTGTAGACAAAATGGGGCATTGAGCTAAACACTAACATAAAAACAGTTACTAACATTTAACTTCTTGTTTTAGTTAAAAAAAAAAAAAAAAAACACTAAACACTTGGTACAGACATTAATAAACCCAAGAAAAAGTATCCATCCAGCTGTTGAGATGGTTCTCCAAAAAATGTACTAGAGACAGTCTGATGATCTGCAGGTCAGCAGGATTCATGCAAAAATGTAACGCTGCTCCATCCTGTGATTCTGGAGATGTTCTAGTTTAGATCAAAGTAGTGAACTGACTAATTAGTGAAATGAAACAGACACACCAACACTGTGAACCCTGGACACAGCTACCACGGCTACAAACTAGATGAGAAGACATGATCGAGATGTTTTTTAGGAGAAGTGTGGCCTCAAGTTTTGCACCTTGTTCCATTCTAGAGCGCAAAATAATATGTCAGCCTATGCTGCTTAATTTAACGATTTACTTTAAACATTTGCTGTTATTATTTTTCTTTTGCAAGTTTCCTAACTTTATGGAAGTGCATTAATTAATTGCCAATTCCTTTTTCAGCATTCGTATTTTACTTTTTTTTCTTTTTTGTGGGGGATGGGGGGTGCATTTTTTGCTTTTCTTTTCTCTTTTTTTTCTCTTTTTTTACCCTTAAAACCTTATATGTAAAAATCTGGACTGCTCAACCCCCTGAGATACATACTACAGGGTCTCAGTAATGAGAATCTCAATAATAGAATGCAACCAACCTTAGAAATGAGTAATCAGCATCAAGTGCCTATAGTTAATGGCCAGTGATGCATGAGCAGAAATCTAGATGAATCCATTAAAGAAAGAGTGTGTCACTAACCATGCCTAAGTATGCATGAGCCTCACAAGGCTCAAGCCTGGCAGCTGGGGTCTGCCATAATGTATGTGCGTGCCTGTCTGTGTCTATGTGTGTAAACACAGCTCAGTTGTATTAATAGGCCAGCCGTGCCGGCGCCCTAAGCCACTTATGGCTCGTCTATGTTCTCATAAGACCAACCAAGCTACACAATCCCACCGTGCTATGACATCACATCAGGTTCGCTGGTACCTAAGCAACTAGATCAAATTTTCATAGAAACTGGCATGGTTAGGAGCTTGCCAAGAAATAGGAGATTGTGGTAACCCCAAAAGCAAAGGAGGTGATGGAGCTAAAAATAACACCTACCTGATACTGTGAGACCAGAATGGTAGAATCAATATAGCATAGTGGGGGTTGGAACTTGATCAAGCTTCTTGTATTACAGGCAGAAATATGATATCCAAATGAACACAGTGGAATAAGCTCTCAGAGAAAGTTGTTCACGGCTTGTCCTATGTTGTCTGATCTCCATTCCATACATTATTGCATATATGCATTATTGTAGACATTGTATACATGACTTTGAACATCCTAATGTTTTATTGTTACTGACTAAACTGGACTAGTGGCACTAAGTGCAAAAATGTATTCCTGAATGCCTGTTAAAAAGCTTAGAATCAGATCTAATTTATAGTTCACAATTTGTATCATATGTATTATGTAGGTCTTATTTGGGATACGCTGTTATAAGGCTGTTTGAGATTACATAACATACTTATATAACAAGCATTGCAAAATAAAAAAAGGGTTCAGCAGCAATATACTGCGTTTCCCAAGGAGGACTGCTTTCATTTCAGCTGAAAGCACTGAAACACCTGCACACAGTAAGGCACAAATGCAATATGTACACATGAACCCACATATAAATGAACAGGTATAACAAAATGATTGACAGCTAAAGACATTCCCTCAGCGACACCTATTTGCAGTATTTCTTCTCTGAAATGAACTTCTGATGATCGTTTCTGGTGTACACATGAACCGTCCCGCACTGACTCTGGCCTCATTACAGGGGTTAATGAAGGAAAGAAACCCAAGCTCTGGTTTTCAGATGCGCTCTCTCTCTTTCTCTAGGCTCTGCACCTCTGCTGGGACTCAACGCTACTGGCAGCTAGGCCCAGAAACCTACTTCTGCCGTAGGCTCAATGACTGATGCTGCTCAGCTGACAGCAGCAGCCCACACAGGCAAAACCATGCAAGGATACGGGCATGCACCTGCGCACACACTATACTTAAACCTTAAAGTACCTTTATCCTTAAACACACTCAGGGAATTACCTTTGGCACACTTCTGATATTTCAAAAGGTACATTAGGTAACCCCTGCCATTATTTTCCCATCTATTACTGTTCATTCAGACATAAGTGTTCATTCATTAGTACTTCAAAAAACGGGTTCAATTTTGTCATACTGCATCATACTGGGGTTAATTTACTTTTATACTAAGCCTGAGTCCCTCTTTCTGTAGAAATCAAGTGAAAAAGAATAGATCACAGTTGATAGAGGGTTTAAATTTCCTACAGGCTTATCTAGTATATAGTAGACCGTTCAAGCAATTAGAAACATAACAGTGTTCAGATCTCTTGCAGGGTAGACCTGATATACAAAGATGTTCTGAACCACTTTGCTTGAAGCTTCATCATTAATTCCCCACTTACATTTGAATCCCACATTCTCCCTTTTTTCTCTTCTCTTAATAACATAATCACACACTCTCCCACAGGCATTAACCCACACCTACATCCAAATTCAGACATAAAAATGAGAAGGAGCTGGATCTGCACTCAGCCCAGACCAGCTAATTTGGCAGTGTGCGTGTTACCATGCCTACAGGCACAATCAATACTTTAACTAAAAATAGCATAGCCATTATACACTTACTTCAAATTGCAGAGGGCTGAACATGGCAAGAGCAGAATTTATTTTGTAATCTCCAACATGATTGTAACCAATGGCAGAGCAAGTGCAAACGTGTGAGTTTAGTCCTACGTGTGAGTTTAGTCCTCAACAGGAGGTTTCTCAAGAAAAACCTGATCCTAGGATTTTACTGGCTGGTGCTGTGATCAAACAGCAGGTCACTTCCTGCTGGGTTAGCAGTGGATCATTAAATAGAAAATGGGATGATATACCAGTGCGGACACATGTAGATCAATGTTTAGGGCTGGGATAAACGGTAGCACAGTATACCAAAATGCCCGTTAAGCATAAAAAGACCACAGGGCAAAGAGAATATTTATTAAGATGAGTCAAATATTGCCCTATTAGGAGATGATTACAGCTGTATGACACAAAGTAGCCATACACCCTTCACATCCAGAACAATCTGTTTAATAGGAGTGTGTGTCATTCTGATGCTCTTGCCAGCGGTACATTCAATAACTTACAACATGACCTAGAGAGAGGCAGAGGGAGGGAGAGCAGACAGACACACAGACAGAAACCATGATGATGATGATGATGATGATGATGTGGGTTGGCATGACAGATGGAATTGGGGACATGAAAGCAAACAGGAAGAGACTAGAGAGTTAAAGCATGTCACAAGTATAAGCTAAAACTCTGACATGCTGGCAGAGGTGGTGTCTTTCTCTCTGTGCCGTCATTTTGTTGACACACAGAAATGAAAAAGAGTGTTTGACCTCATACAGCTCAAGGTCAAGTTCAGTGCTATTTCCACATACACGGGTCCACAGCTTTTTAGTGCTATAGAGAAGAAAATGTGTGGTCTGTGTATACATACTATGTCCATGTACAAAACTGGTTTAAACCCTGTTCTTTTTATAGTGTCTCCCTCCCACCCACTGAGAGAGGAAGCGGGTTAGGTGGGTGGACTATCAAGGGGGGTATGACTCTGATTTCTGGCACACATCACTGCACCGTGGGTGAGAACCCAGACTCCATTCATAGATTTCTTTCATTTTTTTTTTTTACCTTCATTTGACCTCTTTCAGTCTCTGTGCCACTCTTTCTCTCCACAGCTCTGGCTGTGAACGGGGACACAAATATTTGTCATTCATAAAAGGCTCAGGAGTGTGTTCATTAAATATTTATACCCTTTTTTGATCCCTTTACCAGACTGTGGAGCTTCAATTGCCCTTTCTAATCCAGTCCAAAACAGCCATATAATATCTCCCTCTTTTTTTTAGTGTTTCACTCAGTGGAGGCACTCATCATGTGTGACACATCTCCCACTGGCTCCATTGTGAGATTTTGTTTGAATTTAATACAGGCCAACAACCAATATCAGCCACAATGAAACCAATTCAAAGCCATGTCTAATGTTATTTCATACCATATAAACACTAACAGGCTGCTTATCTTCTACAAGCGCATTAATATTCACTCTATATATCTACAAATCATTGAACCGTACAAGGATTTCTCACCCGTTTGCCACCCAGCGTGTAGATCTTCTTCACCACTCCAGAGTCAAGCTTTATGGCATCAGTGATGTCGGTCAGGACCTGTTCATAGGAATGGGCTGTTTTCTTGTTCAGGAGGATCCTCACTGCTTTCCGGGGCTTCACTCCGCTTCGCACCACTGTCACGAGCTTGGGACGGATGAAGTCCTTGTTTTCACGACCCTCTGAGACGCTGGCCTTAGTGCTGCCCAGAGAAGGAGGCCCGCGGGACGATGCCGCTGCAGCCTTGACATTCACCGACCAGTTGGGGTTCACATTCTTTGTGTAATCCAACTTTTTGTAGGCTTCAGTGGAGCTGCAAACATAGCTTTCACCTGTTGGGGGTTTGGAAAAAGGGAAGGAAATCAAGGAGAACAAAATAGATGAACTTTAGAAATTAAAATTGCTGTTCTTAACCAAGTAACGAGGTGATTATTTTGGCAGAATAAATAAATTATAAGGGGTAAAAACTATTGATTTGGGATCTCTTGCAGCTTGTTTTGGGTGATAAATTGAGAGAAAACTCTACTGAAGAAATGAAACACCATTCTTTCAAAAATATACTCGTCTATTTGTTCTGCTAGATTGAGATCTGTGATCATGAAGCATATGAGTAACGTCATTTTCAGAATCATTAAACCATTCAGTGATCCCTGGTGCCCTTGTAATCCTGGAGGAGGCCACTCCAATCAGAATACAAATGGTTCATCACTGGATAAAAGCGATCGCTTAGATGCATTTTGTATTGATTTGAAGTGACCCTTCCCTCTCAGGCGATAATTATGCCAGACAAAATAACAGACTCAGTGGATCCCTTCACTGTTGGGGTCAAAGGTTTGTTTTCTTTAATGTCTGCATATAGTCAACAACCCATTTCAACCTAAACTGGTGTCAGCAGCTTATAGCTCTTCCCTTGTCACTGGCCTAATGATATTGGCATGCAGCTTTTAGAGAGTAAAACAGATCAAGATAACCTGAACTAACACACCGGATATCTGTATATCCGCCATATGGCCATCAAATGAGTGGCATAATCTTACATTAGTTATCTAGAGTGTGCTTATAGGATTAGGCTTTTTTGTTTTAATGAAGCAGTGCCCCTAAAAGTAAAAATGTTGAGGCTGTTGTAAATAATCTATTTGTTGGGACTGCTTACTTTACATTTTCCCCATAATCTTGTTTCTGACCTTACTCTATACAGCAGGAGGAGGAGCAGGTCAAGATCACATAACAGGCCAGCTCACGGGCCAGGAAGTGTTTACTCTTTCAGAGAGTGGAAGAGAGGTGTCCTATTATGTTAGATAACCACAAACATGTTGATAAGGCCATAGATGAGAGGAACTAGCCTTCAGTGCTTTGAATT
>VUQS01077188.1:30732-48319 GCA_015108495.1 Heterochromis multidens
GGGTCCGGGTCCGGTACAGACTGCAGTGGGCGCTATGTGTGGGACTCGGCACACCGTTCATCTTCGCACTAGACCGGCTGTGCCTCTGACCTTTGTCCCGCTCGTCAAAATGCTCCATCTCCATTTCGCTACCTAGGCTCACAAGTACGGCTGTACTGTCTGGGAAACAAGAAGGGAGGGATAAGGTTGCGGTGAAAAGTTTTCACTACCGAATAACAACGAACAAAAGGTGCCGGAATTGAGGAAACCAACCCAGGAGAGGTTCGGACGGCTGGTATAACAGCCAGCCGGTATCCGTCGCTGGTGCACTGTCTCAAAATACCTCACTAATGACAGATTAAGTGCTCTTAAGCCGAGCAGTGGACAGTGCGCTTCTTGACGACCTACGCTGTCTGACAGTGCGCCCGAGCCGATTTGACGCGCAGATGGATGGAGAGCCTCAGTCACGAATCGATAATAACCTATTAATTTGGCTCTATAAATATTCATAAGAGCCGCAGTCGGACCAACAGCCGTCCAAGCCCGGAGTTAAACATAACACTGCAATCCCATTACAGCTACTTATGATTAAAATATGGCAGATGTATAACATTTTTCAGTCCCGGAGACAGGTATGATTCGGTAAGAAACATATAAAAGTGTGTTTGAAGACTTTGCATCAAACCACAAATAAAATAATTAATCACGTTTGCATCAGCTGATAAAAAAAAGCAACTGATCAGGCTTACCTACGCGAGCAATTAACGCTTCTGTGACCGTCACCTCCAGTCTGACTGATGCCTTAATTCCCAGTAGATGTGAGAAAGGAGTTCAGTGCGCTTGTCTCTGACACTGGATGCTGGTAATATGTGATCCTGTCCTGGCTGGTGTGAGCACCCCCTGTGCGTCTCTTTGTTGATGTGCCCCACCACCAAACACCAGTGAATACGTGCGTGTGTGTTTGTGTGTGCGTAGTGAGAAAGCAAGGAGCAGAGGCTGGACTGGAAATGGACTTGGTAGCAGCTGCTTCCCCTCCCATTCTCCTTTTTTCACACCCACCCTTTCTCCTCCTCCACGTCACTCTGTCGTGATTTTCATTCAGCGCCCCCACCCCTCATTAGGATGCAACCACACGCTTCCCACCCGTGCTGGGGAGGATGTTGGTCCTGCACCCACCCAGCCCCCAAGACACGCGTCAGCTGGGGGGTGTCAACCCTGCTTTATGGCAATTTAAGACTTCACTTTGGTGTTCAGTAAAGAGAACAAATACAAATATTTTTCAATGACAACAACAACAACAACAACAACAACAACAAAATGCATTTCTGGAAAATGCTCATATTTTACATAAATCATTGTTCACTTTAATTGATCATAGAGGTTTGTGATTGTGAATGCATCGACAGAAATAAGCAAAGAGCAGAACATGTTTAACCCACATTTGCACGTGGGCTGTTATGTAACACATTAACTTTATACACAAACCCACATGCTGCATTTCTTTTACTATGATGTACAATATTTCTTGTAGGAATGCTTTCTTTTTTGTTTTGGTATTACATCTATAAATGATATCAAAATAATACTCAATTACAGTGAATTTCTTATGGCGTCAGAGAGCTGAGAGATGTAGAAGATGCTGCTCTCTTTATCGTGATCTTGTTTCTTCCTGTAAGATCTAAAATTTTGAGGTTAAGACAAGAAACGGTCTCTCGGTGCAGGAAGAGATAAGACGACTGACCTACATCACGGACTCCAGAGACCACCCAATCCCACTCCGCCTCTCACTAATGAACCACACACGTGTATGTGTGAATTATCTAACATTTATCTGTGCCAGTGATGGCAAAAGCTGCAGTCAGTCTCTCAAATTCTTGTCATTCTTTCATTGTATTTACATTTTGATGATGCCATCAGTGCTATTTTTTTTAAACTTTGATTTGATTTATGTAATGTCTTTGGCATCTTGTGAGTCCATATATCTTTGTGTGTCATCATGACAAAATGTGGCTTTAGTGTAGCAAGAACTAATGGTGTGGGGGATCTTTTCTTGGCACACTTTGGGCCCCTTAGAACCAACTAAGCAATGTTTAAATGCCACAGCCTACTTGAGTATTGTTGCTGACCATATCCATCCCTTTACAACCATAGTGTACCCATCTTCTGATGGCTTCTTCCAGCAGGAGATGGGTCCACTATGGTTATAACACACCATGTCACAAAATTCAAATAATCTCAAACTGGTTTCCGAAACATGACAGTGAGTGTAGTATCTTGCAGTTGGTAACCAAAATTTCACAATAATCAAGCATTTCAGATATATATTGCTTCCATCTACATTTGTGTCACCAGTGCCACTGACTAATTACAGACCGGGTGGAACAAAATCAGAATGTAATAGGCTTGGAAATACTGCCTCCATACTAATTAAGTAAGTGCAATTCTTCATAGAGGCCAACTGCTGGAGCATGACACAGTATGACTTGTAGCCTATATAAAGAGAAGATTTTGGCATTTGTGATTAAGGCTTTTAAGTTTCCATGTGGGCATGTATAATTTTATTTGTAAATTATTCATGTCAATGGACACTTTTATAAAAACAAATTTTTATGTCCAGCCCCTTTCTCAGTGATGTGCATAACAGCCACTTTTTGATTCAAATGTAAAAAACAAAAACAAAAACACAAACAAATAAAAGCACAATTTTACTTACTTCTGCAAATGCATCTCTGTGAAGTCAACAGCACTATTAAAAAAGCTGAAGATCAATCAGATGCATTGGCAGACTGATTACTGATATTGAAGTCCCATCTACAGTAATTCAAAAAAGTTGAACCTGCTTTAATTTTACAACCTGTAATTAATCACTGTATCTTTATGCAATATTGTCACACTACACAGAAGGCTGTGTGAACATGTGCTTCGCCACAAACGTCTGTGAACCAACTGAATTAGCATGGTAAAGCAGCAGTATTGTGATTCATGATGTTTTGACAGTCGCTGTTGTGATTTGTCATTCTCTTTCACCTGACAGGAGAAGACATTTGGGTAGTTCCTCTGTGACTGTGTGGTTCATCAGCAAGATGCAGTGAGTTGTGCTAAAAAAAAAAAAAAAAACCTTAAACATGAAATAGAGAGGGAGGAAAGAGAGGAGTAAGAGGTAGAGAGTGGCATGCTGCAAATGTGCTCATTCCTTCACAAGGTGATATGAACTGGCTATCTCTAAATGATGTCATGAATCTAAGCAAAACAAGCTGCCATGGAAGCACATTTAGAAACATACACCATCAAGTTAGCCATATCAGAAAGTAAATACCAGGCAATAAAAACAAATTCCTCCTGTAGGTGGAAATTAGAGCATTAAGACTTGGGTTGATCAGGTGATACTTTTCAGAGGTGGTTTACAGGCACAGGACAAAATCATTAAATTATGCTGTTTATGCCTATAGCACCACATCGTCCACTTTTTGATTCAGTTTTAATTCAGTATTTTGAGGCTGAAAAGAACTGAACCCATCCTACACTCTTCACAAATACAACTGAAGCAGTGTTTCTGGCATTTTCTTTTTTTTCCTATTCACTACTTCATCTCATATCGGTAAGAGTTTTCTGACACCCACATTTAAAAAGGCGGTCAGTAGGTGGGATGGGGGTGACTGCTTGCTCTGTGGAGAAACTACAAACAGCGAGAGCGGTGATGTGGTGCTGCATACGTAATGCAAATCGTAGGAGGTGTTGAAAAAAAAAAAAAAATTGCAGTGACACAAGAAATGTTCAACTCGGCAGGCTTCTGGCACACTAGCACATGACCACACTAGACTCAAAGCCTGTAATACTCCTTCAGCCTTTTTCATGCATAAAGGATTTTTTGCTGTCCTGAAATAAAGGCTTTAGCCACAAAGGTTTAAAAACCCCATCTCTTAAACATTTCTCTTCTTAAATAATTAATCTTCCTGTTGAAACAAAGAAAAATGTAGAAAGCACTAAGCCCAGACTTGATCATAAATGTAGCATTTTATAACTTGACATCGGGTTAATACTGTGTTTACTTTACGAGATCCAAAAAAGTTAATAATAAAAACACAATACCAACTACAGCACATGCACATAAAACCTAAATACACTCACTGCTCACATTATTAGGTACACCTGTTTAACTGCTTGTTAACACAAATATCTAATCAGCCAATCACATGACAGCAACTCAATGCATTTAGGCATCTAGAGATGGTCAAGACAACCTGCTGAAGTTCAGACCGAGCATCAGAATGGGGAAGAAGACTTTGAATGTGGTATGGTTGTTGGTTCCAGATAGTGTTTCAGAAACTGCTGATCTACTGGGATCTTTCCACACAACCATGTCTAGGGTTTACAGAGAATATCCAGAAAAAGAGAAAATATCCAGTGAGCAGCAGTTCTCTGGGTGAAAATGCCCTGTTGATGTCAGAGGTCACAGGAGAATGGCCAGACTCCTCAAATTGACAGGAAGGCAACAGTAACTCAAAAAACCACTTGTTACAACCAAGGTATGCAGAAGAGCATCTCTGAATGCACAATATGTCGAACCTTGAAGCAGACGGGCTACAGCAGCAGAAGACCACACCAGGTGCCACTCCTGTCAGCTAAGAACAGGAAACTCAGGCTACAATTCACACAAGCAATTCACAGCAAAATTGGACAATAGAAGAGGTCTGAAGAGTCTCCATTTCTGCTGCAAAGTTTGGATGGTTGAGTCAACATGCTTTCATGTTGTTTATACGAACAACATCATGAACAATAACATGTAAACAGCATGAAAGCATGGATCCATCCTGCCTTATATCAATTGTTCAGGCTGGTGGTGGTGCTGTAATGGTGTGGGGGATATTTTCTTGGCACATTTTGGGCCCTTTCATACCAGTTGAGCATTGTTTAAACCACCACAGCCTACCTGAGTATTGTTGCTGACCATGTCCATCTCTTTCTGACTGCGGTGTACCCATTTTCTGATGGTTGCTTCCAGCAGGATAACACACCATGTCATAAAGCTCAAATCATCTTAAACTGGTTTCCGAAACATGACAGTAAGTTCACTGTAGTCAAATGGTCTCCATAGTCACCAGATCTCAATCCAACAGAGCATCTTTGGGATGTGGTGGAGCAGGAGATTTGCATCATGCGGCCGACAAGTCTGCAGCAACTGCGTGATGCTGTCATGTCCATGTGGACCAAAATCTTTGAGGAATGTTTCCAGCATCTTGTTGAATCTATGTCACAAAGAGTTCAGGCCATTTTGAAAACAAAAGTGGGTCCAACACTGTACTAGCAAGGTGTAACTAATTAAGTGGCTGGTTAGTGTAGAAAGTCCAGTATTTCAATATAATCAGTCACTGAGAAATGTGAACAAAAGCCACAGGAAACATTCTAACATAACCAGAAAAGAGCAATATTACTAAGTTTGGGTTAAGGATTGTGCTTCAGGTTGTGCTTTAGCATGGGTAACCTGCTTTTCCTTTGTAATTTCTTCTCTTGTTTTCTCTCTGCTATTCTTCCACCACCACCACCACCTCCTCCTCCTCTTTCTTTCACACAGGCTTCTCCGCCATCTTCTTCTCCTCCCATTTTTCCTTTCTTAGAATCAGCCTCTGCCTTCCTGTCCATCTGCTTCCCTCTATACACCAGTTGACAGAGAGAAAAGTAACATTTTTTACATCTACCAAACTGCTTCAGTAAAATGTCAAAGGGTTTAAAGTTATTAAGTCAATAACATTCTTAGAATATCTCAGAATTTATTTATTTACAGTATTAATTGTTTGTCAAGCATGAATACAGAGTTAAGGAGTCAAGGGAACCTCTAAACTGATTTCAGTGACTTGTGTATTAAGCAATAAATATTGTTTCCTTTGTCCTATATGACTTTGCTACCCTTTATTCTTAGGGTACCCTACAGTATTGCTTCCTCCCCTGTTAATGAAAATAAAATTCTTTGTCTGTTATTTCACTGTTGTTTATGTTATTTTGTCCATAATCTGTAGGTGTGCCTCACAGACCTAATCTGTTTGCTCTCTGGTGCCCTCTGTGGCTGTGCAAAGTATGGTCTTCTTTGGGCTTCATGGGTAGAAGACAGCTGTGGGAGAAGATAACTGAATAGTAATTAAAGTACACTCTAGACACATCAGTATGGCGTATAGCTATACAACTGTGATCTTCTGTTTCTAAAACACAGTGAATTGCTGCTCAGTTTCACTTCAGCTTGAGCTCTGAATAAACCAGCTTTGTTGCAACATACAGCAGAAAGTCCTTGACTCACTTTTTTGCCTGAACAGACTGACTTATTATATAACACGAGAATAAATGAGAGATCATAACCTATCCTGCAGGAAAAATAAGTAGAGTATGCCATTAAAAGTATCAGTTGTCCTGTTGTAACACTTAACCAGAGCACGTGTTTTTAGCATTCAAGGATTAGTAGTCAATAGGTATTTGCTTAACATCATGATTGCTTACCTTAGCAATTTCTGAAAGGTATGCCCGCCTCTCATCATTGGTCTTATGAAATGCCTGATATTTGAAAGAAACAGCGAGAGATACAGTAACATTGTTATATTCGTGATCTGTCTGTTCATGAGTACAACGTGTGTATGTTTGTGTGCATACTTCACAAGTCTTCAATGTTAATGAGCAACAGATTACAACAGGGATTACTGACTGCACATGCTGTGTACTAAACCTGCATTTAACGAATATCTCGCTCTTTGTTGAGCAGAACAATAAACAAAACAAAATCTTTTTCAATCCACTGCTAATGGTGGCTACTCACAAGTAAACTATTTATTACCTGGAAAAAACTAAAGCTGCTTGTCTAAGAAATAAAAAACAAAACTAGAACAGCAGACATTGTGACCTCAAACAATACTCAACACCAAATCCCTCTCACTGTTCTCTGTCAAAAGGGACAGCTGGGAGTCACACCTTTCCTTCTTGTTCAATTTGAAGATGACAATCCATTAGCTGAGTCTGGAGGTCAGATTTCTCCTCGATCAGGAGCTTCAGACGTTGTCTCAGTGTTTCCTGTGCCAAAGCATTTCCATTAATTAGAAACAAATCGTGACAAAGAGGCCACAGAGTACAAGGGTGTCGTGCTGCTGAATTACAAATCAATTTGCTCTTGAATTGCACCGTGCTGCCTAGTAGGATCAAACAATAACAGAATCGTTAATGCAGAAAACATGAGTACAAAAATGGATTAGGCTCATACATTATTCAATAACCATATAAACACATTAGCCTTCAGACACAGTAAAGCTTTGTGAGATTTATAGCCCAGAGAAGAGCAATAAGACCTGAAATTTTCTAGCTTTTTTGAAGAGTCTTTTTCTTTTTATTGAGCACCCGAATATGCACCTGTAGTCAGTGAATCCTGATAATTATTACAAGACAAAGTCCAGAGCAGTGTGTTTTATGTTGCAATATTTGAAATGTATCAGTTCCACTCTGTGAGTCAGATGCCTTTGGCTCAGCCATGAGTTATATGTACATTTAATCATTAATTGCATTAGTGGTGTATGCCATTAAAAGTATGTATTCAGAAGCTTTGAGAGCACTCATGAGAAATTTTCTTAGCTTCATTCTTTAGAGATGTAGACATGGTGGCATGCTCTACAGAACACTTTGGTCCTATCATTTACCTTCATATTAACAGTGTTGTAATGATATTCTTCTCACATACTCAGTCTATCTTACTGTCATGCTCACAGTTTGTCTACAGACCTTCAGTCCACAATATTGTTTCCTTGGATACAGTAATGAGCATCTGTAAGCGCTTCCCTAAAACATACACACATATTTAGACTGTATTGTGCAACCTTTCAGTGTGTGCTGAGCATTTGTGTTTGTGTGTGTCTGTGTATATGTGCCTTAAAGCATTGTAATTAGTGTGCATTACTCTCCCATGGTTTGTAATCCCGTGATTACAGTGCTGTGATTAAACTCTGGCTTATTCAGCCTGCATCAGCGGAAGAATGGAGAGCAGCTGGCCTAACAATCCTGCCTGTGCTGTCCACACTCTCTAACCCATTCTGTATCTCTGGCTCTCTCTGGTGGTATGTGCTTCTGTCTTACACTTAAAGCCCTCCCTCTCTGTTAAAAATACAAATAACTTCAGTAGAAAATGAACATTTGCACTCACTACTGACATGTCCTCATAGGACCGAATAGAAGCCAGTCGATCTGCAAAAAAAAAACAAAAGCATGAGAGCATTATGTATGCATGGATAATACTGTAAAAACAAAATGCTTGAGATGGGTGGAAATGTTACATCTTGTGTTATTCAATGTACTAAAACAGAAAAAGAGGGTTGATTCGAAGTCTTTAGAGATGCATTTTAATCATTCACAAGATGCAGAAGAACGCATTCCTCCCAAGTTGCCTATTTTTATATGACCAACCATCGGCTCAAAAATGCTTCACATACTGGAAACGTTGAGCTCATGTATTTAAAAGAGCTTCTGCAGATGTATTTCAGTGACACTGCTCTTGATTTGGAGAAAGATAACCACACTATATACAGAGGTATCTAACATTTGTGAAAAACCCGACTGGCAAATTCCAGTGACCAACATAATGAACGTGCTTTCACTACAAACTGGTTTTAAAGCCTGGGAACTTACCTACAGGGTTTCCTCTTATATCCTCCAGTCTCTCATGAATGAGTGAGATCTGCCTTTCCAACTGTCCATTTAGCTCTACCTGTGTCTCATACCTTGTCTTCCACTCATTTCCTGATACATTAGCAGAAACATACAAAACCTTCAAAATATAGTCCTTTTTGGGACAGAATACATTAAAGACAACACACAAAAAAGAGACTTGGCTGGCATTAACTTTGCTGGAGACAACTGCGGGTTAATGTGGCAAACAGTATATAGGCTAACTATACATACATACATAAAATACACTCACTAGACACTTTACTACACCTGTTATTATTATTACACAAGTGCTCTTTGGCACAAATATCTAAATCAGCCAATCACATATCAGCAACTCAATGCATTTAGGCATGTAAACATGGTCGAGGCAACCGGTTGGAGTTTAAACCGAGCATCAGAATGGGAAAGAAAAGTAATTTAAGTGACTTCGAACATGGCATGGTTGCTGGTGCCAGACAGGCTGGTCTGAGTATTTCAGAAACTGCTGATCTGCTGAGATTTTCCCACACAGGCATTTCTAGGGTTTACAGAGAATGGTGTGTAAAAGATAAGATGTTGTGTGTTCATTGCTGAACACACATGCTACAGCAGGGCTACAGCAGCAGAAGACCACACTGGGTCCCTCTCCTGTCAGTTAGAAAGAGTACAGTGAGGCTGCAATTTGCACAGGCTCACCAAAACTGGACAATAGAAGATTGGAAAAACATTGCCTGGTCTGATACGTCTCCATTTCCGCTGCAACACTCGGATGGTAGGGTCAGAATTTGGCATAAACAACATGAATGAATGAAATAACCCTGCCCTGTATCAATGGTTCAGGCTGCTGGTGGTGATTAAATTGTATTTTCTTGGCACACTTTGGATCCCTTAATCTTAATCTTCTGATGGCTGCTTCCAGCAGGACAACACGTCTCCAGCTGGTTTCCCAAACATGACAGTGAGTTCACTGTACTCAAATGGCCTCCACAGACACCAGATCTCAGTCCAATAGAGCACCATCCATGTAATCTGCAGCAGCTGTGTGATGCTATCATGTCAATATGGACCAAAATCTCTGAGGAATGTTTCCAGCACCCTGTTGAATCTATGCCACAAAAGCAAAGGGGGTTCAGTACTAGCTGTACCAAGTAAACTGTATACTCTACAAATCATTTTAATTTTGCTCACCTTCCCCATCAACACTGTGCAGTCTTCCTTGCAGTTCGCACATGGTACTCCGCAGATCAGACACTGACTCTTCAAGCATCTCTCTACAATCAAGAACCGTGAGGTGCTTTTCTTGCAGTAGATAACATTTATTTTTTTGTAAGACATTATTACTTCAAACTTACTTCATCTTCCTCTCCTGTTCCAGTTCTGCCTGCAGCCGTGCCAAGCCGTACTTACTGTAGGCGCTAGCTTTAGCCATGTTTCCCAAAAACTAAGGTTTGTTTGGGTTTCCACAGAAACCACCGTTTCCGGCTTGTTCAGGAAACGTCGAAAATGACGCAGATTTAGCGGGAGTATTTTTGATTTGTTTTGTTTTGTTGGCAGGCATTTTATAAATTCATCTCATGCTTAAAAACGAGCTGCCGCTTTGTAGCAGAACTTCAAATTACATAAGTTAAATAACACATACATTGCAGAGCTGAACACTTTTTATAAGCATCTCATATAACGTCAATATCTGTTAAGCATAGTTAAAATATGACATCTATATATAATTTTACATATTAAGTGACATTTAATTACAATAAAATAATAATCTGAATACATATATCACCACTGTAGGAACTACAACTATTAATTATAGGCTGGTAGGTTTACTGTGTTGCAATAATAGAAAACATACATAAGAATACAGAAAACATGTTAAATATATAGAGACAAGCCTTCTATACTAAATCAAAAATAGTTTGCTAGCATATGCAACTGTAACAGAATAGTATGTAAAGGAAACACAGATATAAATAACTTAAAATTTGAAGCAAAACTCCAATTTGTGTTGGGTTAATTCCAGTATTTTCACATTTATATGACAAAATGTACCTAACAAGTGAAAGGCCTATTTTGTATAAGGTACTTATCAAAGGGAAAAAAACACAGAAAGGCATTAACATGCATTAGAAATCTATTTTTTCTTCTCTTCCTCCTTGTTCTTCCATACATATTTTGCCTCAGCTTTTTGTTCTTCCTTCTGCGCCTCTTTCTCCTGAGTTTCTTCTGGCTGTCCATCTGGGTTCGTGTCTGATTCCTTGGCCGTCTTCTTGCTGGCAACCTGGAATAAGGCTTTCGTGCCTAGATTATCAATGTTGTATGCAGCCACGCCAATGTTGTTCACCGACTGGAGAGCAGTGCCGGTGGCTATGCCTGCATCATTGCCATACCTTCACCACAATTAATGTGGTTAAATTAGGGAAGATTAGGGAAGAAGGTGGAAGATTAAGTGATCATGTGAAATGAAATCTGGGGCAAGTATGTTTACTACTGTCATTCATATAAAAACATGAAAGACTGAGGAAAAACACAGTCATATGTTTATAGCAGTTTATTAACAACAAACTGAAAAAGGCCTACAGATAAATAGTATGAAGAGCATAAGCATCACCACCAAGCACAAGCTGACATTTAGCAGGAACATGGACAAACCCAGAAAGGCACCAGATGTTTACATTGTGCCTACACAGAAGCCATAGCTCAAGCAGAACATTAGCCCAGCAGCAGCAACTCCAGGGATTTATTTGTATACACAGGAGGCGCTCAGGCACAGCACTGAGTGTAGTTCACCCATGTTTTCAAAGCAATCACTGTGGTCTGCATAACACACAGAGGAATTAGCTATCAAACATTAAAAATAAGGCTGTATTTATGGGGCTACAGCACAACAAAAACCCAAGCTGTTACGTATCCTGTGTAGGCAAGGTTTTAAATTAAAAAGAGTCATAACAACCCAAAACACATACTTTATGTGTCTGGCATGTATGACTAACAAAAGGCAGTTGATGAAGTCAGTTCTGCTTGTTGTTGTGTTGTTTGTCTTCTTGTCTATTTACTGTTGTGGATTGTGTTAGTCAAATAGTGTACATAAAAGAGTTGCGCAAGTACAGTTGTTAGTTCACAAGCCTTTTCCTTTAGTCCGGTGTGCAGTCATATGTTTCTGGACAAGTTTAAAAGATTCTCTAAGCCCCTATATCTGAAAAGAAATAGATGTGAAAGCAAGTCAGAGCACCAGCATACCAAGAAGAAAGAAGCAAAGTAGGCAAATAATCAGTACTAAGTATTGGTTTCTGATTCAACCAGGCACTGATGTGTAAAGTGGACAAAGGTTCAGAAACAAGGTGGAAACAAGATATGCAATAATCCATCCATAGTCCTAAAACATGAATCAATTAAAGAAGCAGAAATGGGAAATATCTGAACTTACTTGTAAGTCACAGTCGAGACCGTCTCTGCTGCCACACTTTTACCAACAAGCTTTGCTCCAGACTCCAGACTAGACCAAATGGTAGCCAAACCTAGTTTGGAAATTTTTTTTTCAATGTTGAACTTTCTAAAAAGACTTGGATCACAACATCATATATCAAAGATTTAAAAATAATTTTGACATTTTCTGTGATATAGTTAGTGCTAGAGATGATATGAGAACTGTATCTGACGATGCGCAAGGTTCTACCTGATAATGTACAGTGCTGTGAAAAAGTATTTCAACCCTTCTCGATTTCTTAGTTTTTTGCATATCTGTCACACTTAAATGTTTCAAATCATCAAACAAATTCTGATATTAGACAAAGGTAAGTAACTGCCCCCTAAACCTGATAACTGGTTGTGCCACCCTTGGCAGCAAGAACTGCAATCAAGCGTTTGTGATAACTGGCAATGAGTCTTTCGCATCATTGTTTTAATTCAGCCACACTGGAGGGTTTTACAGCATGAACAGCCTGTTTAAGGTCATGCCAAAGCATCTCAGTCAGATTTAAGTCCAGACTTTGACTAGGCCACTCCAAAACCTTCCTTTTGTGTTTTTCCTGAGCCATTCAGAGATGGACTTGCTGGTGTGTTTCCGATCATTGTCCTGATGCATAACCCAGAAAATCCTGAATCCTTCAGGATTTTCTGGTACAGTGCAGAATTCATGGTTCCATCAGTTACGGCAAGTCGTCCTGAAGCAGCAAAGCAGCCCCAGACCATCACGCTACCACCACCGTGTTTGACTGCTGGTATGATGTTCTTTTTATGAAATGCTTTGTTAGTTTGATAACAGATGTAACGGGATCCAAACCTTCTAAAAAGTTCAACTTTTGTCTCGTCAGTCCACAGAATATTTTCCCAAAAGTCTTGGGAATCATCAAGATTTTTTTTTGGCAAATGTGAGATGAGTCTACTTGTCCCAATACTTTTTCACAGCACTGTAATCTTGT
The DNA here is from genome assembly GCA_015108495.1 of Heterochromis multidens. Lineage (NCBI taxonomy): Eukaryota > Metazoa > Chordata > Actinopteri > Cichliformes > Cichlidae > Heterochromis > Heterochromis multidens. The sequence continues at coordinate 43,800 of VUQS01077188.1, forward strand.
CCTGAACATCCTGAAATCTTGTACATACCTTGTACAGTACTGACTGCTACAAACTTGGCTCCATCCAGTTTAGAAGCCTGGCCATCTTCTTTCTTCTTCAAAGATTCTGGGACCAGTTTTGGGCCATGTTTCTTCACATGAGGTGCCATTTTTTCTGCCATTTTTTCCGCCACCGTGCCTACACCATTCACTAAAAATACAGAAAGGTAGTGATCATTATTTTGGAAGAAGAGTTCAGAGATTCCATGACTTAAAAACACAATCTGTTGGATTATTTCCCATACTGCTCACCCAAGAACTGGCTGACTCGTACAGCACCCCCAGTGGCCTTTCTAGCCATCTCCAGACGTTTGGTGACATTGGGGCTGACCTCTGAAGGAGTTTCTTCAGGTGTGAGGTGGTCTCGGATCTTGGCTGCTCCTCTGTGAATGGCCCTACCAGTAGCTTCTGCTCCTTTTACAAGCGACTCACTCAACCGAAAAGCTCCTACAGTGATATATTTAGGGTAAATGTACATCAGTAAGGTTATTAACTGTTATTCAAAAATATCCATTACACATATATGAACAGGTGTTTCAACAACATTTTTCTTGCAGCACTGAATCTTGTTACAAAGGTAAACAACACCCACTAGTGGTCATTTTTATACAGAGGGATGTCTAATGTATATACAATCAGTACAACACTGTAGGGATATATTGTTTTTCTCCTCTATTAGGACTCTCACTTACAAACTCACCTGTCAAGATTCCTTGGCCCATCTTCTCACTCCATCCAGGAAGTGGTGGTTTTTCCTGCTCTCCTGCTGATGCAGTCAGCCCTATTTGCTCTTTCGTGGGATTAAGGGGGACTTTCGTACTCAAGTTGATGACCTCTGACTCTGTGCCCTCTGGACCCTGTTAAGTCAAATGCTGTCATTATGTTAGAACAGACAGTGGGATGCTTTTAAAATGTATGTGCACCCAAACAAGTTAAGAGTTGGCTTGAACTATTTTTTACCCACAACATGACATAACCACTTCCTCCTGTCAAATGTCAAAGAGAAAATCTAGAATATAAAGTGTAACAGCTTAACCAAACCACAGAAGGAGTTTTCCGCTTCAACAAAACAGCTCCATGAATGTTTTTTCTCAGAAACCTTCAGGTGATTTCAGGTTGGAAATCAGGCAAATGAGTTTGTTTTGCACCATTTCAAGGTACTGAATCAGGGTTTGTGTTAAGGCAAGAAAACCACACGACTGGCTTGACTCACTGCTTAGAATGCAGAGCTTCAAAAGGTGCTTAATTCGACTTGACAGTTTTAGGTAGTTTTACAGCGAAACTATGTAATAGTGGGATGACAAGACAGATAAATAATTGAGAAATCGAGTCATTACACCTGATACAGGCCAAGAATGTAATAAGAGTAACAGCCTCTCATATCCAAAGATCATTTTTTGGGCACAAATAGAAAGAAGGTCTCAGACAGCTTCATCTTCCCTGAACTAGTTACACAGAAAATTGATATGTATATGAAGCTATTTCCTATCACAAAGAACAGATTTTTCTTTATCACGAATCACAGGACTCTACAAGGTGCCATCAGCAACTACTGTCTACACAGTCCTTTTCTTTCCAAAGAGAAACATCCTATAAATACTGCACCAAAGCGTTTGCTCTGCTCAAACATATACATATCCTTGCATTTGTTTCCTAATGAAAGTAAAGGCTGACCTGGATCCTGAATTCAGCAAGTTGCGATAGGAGGTCCTGAAAAGTCTCTCGGTCGGCAGGAGGCAGTTCAGAAGACAACACTATACCTGCATAGCACCCTGGCATCTCTGCCAAGGAGTCAGGGAACATGAAGATCCCGGAGTTAGCCAGCAGCACTGGGGTGTCTTCTGTCAGTGTGTACAGCCAGTCGCACACCTGGAAAACTCAATGACATTATAATATGTAGGTAGGGATTTATAGAGTCCTCGAAGACAGACCCACATCGACATTTCACATGTACTGTTTACAAAAGAAACCTGAATATTATACAGAGAGTAAGCAATGACAACATTTGCTGAGCCTTTGTTTCTCTGAGGGGCAATTCGTCCCATAGCCAATGTTATTTCATCAAAGAACTTTACTGTAAGACATTGTAAGAGGTGGTTTGAAGTGGTTCCTGAGGGTTCACATTGTCATTTCCCAATATTTATAATGTCCTCTATTCTGTTTAAAGACACATCACAGGATTTAAGGATTCAGGATTTATATGTCAGTTATCAACTCAGACAAAATACGACAGATTCAGACTTGCTTCATCGTACCACTGGTATACCAGCTGACAGAGTGACCTCTGTGAGGGCGCAGGACACTGAGCACAACAGCAACACAACAGAAGCGCAGAGTCATCTGTTAATGGGACCATTGTCTTGCCCCAAACAAAGCAGTGACAGAATACAGGAGAGCAGCCCACCAGCCTGGTTGGGTGGGAAACAAGAGTCATGGGTTGCAGTGCAGTTTAAAGCACAGCATAATACGGGCTTTGTAGAGGTGCCAGAATAGATCTGTGTTTTAAATAAACTCAATACAAAAGTCATCACACAGAAGGTTGCCAGAAAGCTCTAAATAAGCAGGATATGACTGGAGATAAAGAAGATGAAGTCATACTGTTGGATAGGGGCTTGTTCCATAAGAAAAAATGACAAGATTAAGATTAAGCAACTAATATCCATTCTGTAGATTACAAGCTATAAACGCACTCAAATGAAAATGTTACAGATTTGCAACAGTAATGTGTCATTAATTTAACACTCAAATAAACAGCAAACACTTGTGTTTTAGCAACCTGCAACACTGTGTGAGTGTAACGACAACAAAGGGATTGTAAGCTGGAGCTAAAAATTTGGGCAATCAGTCAATTAGTTGCATGATTACAAATGAATCTGTAACTATTTTAATAATCATTAAAAGTTCAAGTCATTTTTCCAGAAAATACATGTATCAAATCCACTATTTGTAGCCAAAAAAGGGAAAGAAACCAGTTAACACCCCTTTTTAAAGAATGTTATATATATAAAACATTCTTATATATATATAAATGTATGTATTGTTGAACTTAAAATACCCATATGAAAGACTTTCTAATTGTATAATTAACTAATGAAAATGGCCCCTTTCATATTTTTCTCACTACATAATTATAAAAAAATAAATATAGATCAAGTAAACATGATGTTTTATGAGAAAAATGTAGTGGCCACTTGCATATAGCATAAATCACAATATGAGACTGTCTTGTAAGACTTATATATGAGACAAAAATGTATCTAAAATGTGTATGCATAATTGGAGGAAATTTCTTCTTGTTATGGGCGGACAAAGGATGTGTCGCAAACACAACGTCATTGTTGCTAAGAGGCACATTTCTTTGTGAATGGTGACTCAGAGTTAAGAAACGCTTGTCAAAGTGAAGAAAGTGGTTTCCCCTGGGGTCACACCTACTTGCTCTTCAGGACACACACCCAAGAAAAATGCTTTTCTAAAACACACACTCTCCCAGGTGTACAGATACTTAATATTGCATCTACTTACATGTAAAAACACTTTGGGTTTTCCAGCAGCGGAATCCTTCTGCTGACTGTCCACTGCAATGATGCGAAGGTAGCCTGAGGAAGAGAGTGAGCTGACTTGCCCGTTTGGTGCCACGAAAAACAGCTGCACCCCAGAAGGGATGCAAAGCAGCTCGGTTCCATTTTCTCCAGCTACTGCTCCAGTCTGCCTTCCTGTCCAAAGGCCACCTTCAACAGGGGCATAAGCCAGAATACGGTGCCCATCTGTGGGTTGTGGTGTGTACGCTGGAGGCCGGTCTGCTGGATTGGGCATGGCTGTAGTTTCTGGAGCAACTACAGGGAGTGAGTGTGTGTACGGAGCAGGAGGGGAAGCAGGACTGAGAGGGACTGTGTTGGGGGCTGGGATAGTGTTGTGGGTGGTAGCAGGTATGGTGGGGTAGAGATGGTGGAGAGAGCGTTGGGGAGGCTGATTATTATGTGCCAAGTCTGGATAAAGTTGGGGAGCAGAAAGATCCTTCAACAGCTGGCCCCTCTGGTTTGCTGTTACAAGCTGAGATGTTTCCAGATCAGAAAGGTGGCGCTCAACGGTCTTCAGCGTGTCCCTCATCTTCTGCTGAAGCTGCCGGGCTGTGTCCCAGATCGCTCCCCGCTGCCACTCCCCTCCAGTGGGAACCTCCAGTCCCTGAGTGAGGTGCAGCCGACCCTTTCTGTAATACACGAGGGCCTCAGCTCTTTTCCCGGCCTCTTCTCCAGCCAGTCCACGACTCAAAGAGTGAAACGCCAGCTCATACTGGTCCCTGATGAGCAGCAACTCAGCAGGTTCAGCCATCACCTACCACTGACAAAAAAGGGACAAAAAACTGGAGGAAATGATGGAAGCTTGTTAGTTCTCTTGTAACAGGGTTAAAAAAAAAAAAAAAAAAAAAAAAAAAAAAAAAATTAAAAAAAAAAAAAAAATTTTTTTATTTTATAATAATATAA
>VUQS01077188.1:48339-64721 GCA_015108495.1 Heterochromis multidens
AAAAGGAAAAAAAAAGAAAAAATTTTTTATTTTTTTTTAAAAGGAAAAAAAAAAAAAAAAAAAAAAAAAAAAAAACTAATCGCAAATGAAAACAAAACTATTTATCATTTTACAGTAATGCCAAAAATATATTGACTGACATTAGTAGCTGCTTGCTTACAGCTTTTTAAGGTTTTATTTTAAACAGCCGGGTGTGTGTGCAGTACTTGCCCTAGAAAGAAAATAAAGTTGGTGGCATTTCTAGAAAAGAAACCTCAGTTCGCAACTTAAGTCCTCTGACAGCAGAGTATATGAGTTAACGTGACAAAAATGTCAGCAATGCAATTCTTGTTGGCACTGAAAGGTTAAACGGCAGGTTTTACCTGAACAACAAGACGTGCGTGTGAGCTTTTTAAAGCCTTCACTTACTTAAATAAGAAAAAAAGTTTATAAATTTATTCTTTATGCGAGTATCGAACGCGTCACAATAATTGCTTGTTGCATTGCCACACATTACTGCGTGTCGAGCGGGAGACTGAAAGTTTAACTCACCTTGTCAATTACTTAATTACTGCCGGCAAAAAAAAAAAAAAAAAACTAACAATAAATAAATGGTTTCAAAGAGTCCTTATTGGAGTCTTCAGGTGTTCTTCTGACCATAGGTTTGAAAATTCCTTCTCATATCAGAGCGTTCACTTAACTCTGCGGCTTCTTCTTGCTGTCAACAAGCCGCGCGTATCAAAACAACCAGGATAATAGCGAGGGGAAAAAACAGCTTCCGGCCAATCCTTTCAAAATAAACTCCACAGGTGACATTAGCCTGGGCAGCACCGGAGATGGTGTTAAAATAAGTAATGACAATTTAAATACAGGGAGAAATTTATTCAGAAGTATTCTGAGATAAATAAAACACACGTTCATTCAAAACACACGAAAAGTTTTATTAAAAAGTTCGTAACGTTTGAACATATTTTTCAATCACTCAGAAAAATAAGAAAATAAGAAAAATGCTGTGGCTCATGAATTAAACACATAATTCAGAAATGTACGCTACAGATGATTACATTTGAAACCCCTTTTCAGCGTCCCGCTGCACTTTAAAAAAAAAAAAAAAGGTGATTAAGTGGTTTGACTTTTAGCCCACTTTTACATTTAGAAGGCGGTTTCTTTTAATGCAAAAAAAAAGTTGAAAAGCGTGTTTTGTGTTAAAGCCTGCATTGTACATACAGTGTAAGTAAGTAAGTAAGTAAGTAAGAAATTTTTTTTTACAAAGCCATTTTTTTTAAATGTACAAATTCCTGTACAAAATAATAAAGATAATAAAATAGTACAAAATGAAAACTTACGAATTAATACGTAAATGTATAAAAGGAATCATTCTGCCCTACAGACAATGGTTATGTAGTGATGTAGGAAACAGTTTGTATTCAGTTCATCTTTTGAGATGAACAACATTTCTATAGTATGAGAACAGGATTTTTCAAAGCAGGAGGAGGCATCTTACCAGATACTAGACCTTTTCTTGCAGACAAACCATATCAAACACAACCTATTACTCAAAGCAGTGTATTACAGATATCTGGAACATCTGCACAGGCTCTTTTGATGGTTTTGTATTTCCATAAACTGGACAGGATATGAGAAAACAAATCTAAATATAATAAAGCGTCCAGATGGGCTTGGCATGAATAGTCTTGACAGCAAACTTCACTTTGTTTGTTTTGTTCTCCATTTCATTATGTTCGTCACAATCAGATGGAAGGAGCAGTGAGTCATGGGCAAGGCAAAACAGCAGGGGGAGTGATCCATGAAACACCACAGTACCTGTAAATGGAGAGACAGAAGATATCCATTTAGAGACACATGAAAGGCTTATAGTTTATCAAAGCTGTTTGTAAAGTGGTTTGAATGTATATATTTTAAAACCCATACACCATGCCTTACTTCGAACTTTTGTACTTTTCCCTGATGGCCTGTTGCGGGCGGCTCTCTGCACTGATGTATAGCTTGTGGAGCTCAGCCAAGCAGGGCGAAATTTCAGCCATCGTATATCCGGTAAAAGCATTTAAGGAATCAGGCTAAAGTATAAAAACATTGAGGTTAAAAGTCACATATTTTTCTAATTTCTTGAGAAATTCTCTTAAAAATGAGCTTCAGCAAATGAAATGTCAAACTTACCCATAAAGATTTATTCATAGTGTAGGTGGCTAGGCAGTAGGCTCCAGCAGCAACCATGGATGGGGTGTACTGTAGAAATGGATCCATTTCCAGCAGGCTTAACTCAGCTATATACTAGAAGAATAAAAAAAAAAATGACAATAAATGAAAATAGAAAACCATATCCCCTAAGGCAGTAGGCCTGGCTGCTGCTTGAGTGGTCAAATTTACTCACCAGGGCAAGGTTCTTTGTGTCTGCAGAGACAGAGTGGATGGCCATGAAAAGGTGAAGGAACTGGTTTGTGGTGGGTGCTGCCATGTTGAAGTCCAGCACAGTTAAAAATGCATGCTCCATCCGGACTAATTGCTTCTTAGTATAGGTGCTGTCTGTGATGTACACAAACTGGTTGAGCACAGGAGGTGAGATCTCCTCATATTTTCTGCAAAGTAGCAGATCAGATGGCATCATGTTATCTATGAGTTCAACTATTAGCACAGGCAAAAAATGTGTGTAGATCATTAGAAACAAACAGTGTCTTACGCAGCGATCAGTAATGCAGCCGTGCCAACCAGCTGCAGCTTGCTCCGTGTCACATTTGCAGTGCGGGAGAGAAAGCGGTCCAAGTAGTTGACAGCAAGATGCAGAGTTTCAGCATGTAGCTGGTATTCTTGCACCACCTCAACTAGCCAGTCCACCAAAATGACCCGCATGTCGTTTGTGACCTCTGGGTGTCTCTCTAAATAGTCTGGCCTTGGCCTGAACTTCATCTGCAATTAGAAACCAAAATAGTTTGTAGTGAACTGAAGAACACCTCATAGTCACATTACATTAAGGCTGACTGAACACTGATATGAAAGAAATGATTGAGGTCTCTTAGCACAAAAGCAAACAAACAAAAAAAATCATACCTCATTCTCCCTCAAGTTCTGGTGAATATCTTCTGCATAGTCCACACAAAACACCTCCTCAGATTCAGACTGCATAGAAGCATCCTGGCATGAACCTACACAAGTAAAAAGAAGATGAGAAAGAGCATGAAGGAAAGAGAAAAAAGTTTTGCTTGGTAGATTCCTTTATATAGGTCATACTCACTTGAATTCAGCTCCAGCAGGAGTCCCATATCTTCATTGCGCAGGGCATCAGTTTCAGCATCTTGGTAATAACTGTCTCCGACAACTTCTTCACCAGAAGCTGCAAGAACAACTTCACAAGCCTCTTCAACATACACATCATAGCTGGAGCTGGAAGGGCAGCCAAAACAGTTGAGCTGAGAGCTGTCTGAGACTGAATTGTGTTTGGAAAACTGGCTGCCCTGAAAAGAAAAAAAAGCCAACATGATTGTCTTCTGTGCTTAAAAAGAAGGCAGCTGGACTTCTTTAGTTTGTGAAGATGTTTCGCCTCTCCTCCAAGAGTGTTCTTCAGTTTAAAAAAAGCTGAGACATTTCCAGGTACTTATCCCCTAGTGGGAGGTGTCCCCTGGGTGCTGGTCCTGAGGGTCGTTGAACTACTATTGAGTTGTCACAAAAAACCAAGGTGTGGAAAAAAGGCGTTGGTCATTACTGATACTGGGGCCAAAGTGTGAAACTTATGTAAGAGCTCTAAAACAGCTCGCTCTCATGTGAGCTATTGAGATCACCTGGGGCAATGTGAGTGGCTGTTGAAACTCCTAGGAAGGGTTCTCCAGACGTTCATTAGCCACCATCTCTGTTCAATGATGGTCGTTCACAGTGGACAATGGCCTCCTTTAATCCTCTTTCAAACCGTCTCCTCTCTTAGTTCAAAATGCAAACGTTGTCAAGAGTGTCCTTTCACCTTTAAGTGCAGATCTACATAGTGGAGTCTTGTCCTGATAAACTGTCTCTCCCTTGATGTGAAATGATCAAAGCTTTTTTTCATACAGTGCTAAACTATTTTTTTTAGACCATCACCCAATGTAAGGCTTATGCCACAGCTGCCCTTAATCAACAGTATTGGTAATTGCCAAAATCTTTTTTTTCTTTTGTTTTGTTATTGTTGTTATCCATGAATTTTCAAATTTGCTGTTATATGTTTACATGTTATTTGATTAAGATGCCAAATTACAGTTATTTACTTGCAGTTGTGGCTGTAGTGTTTGAATGTTATGCTTGATTAATTTCTGACTTCTCAGAGAAGTCCAGTGTGCCCGCTTAAATTTGGGTATAAAAATGTGAAGTTCAGTGAATTTAGCAACTTTTTTTTTTTTGGTTTTTGACCAATTTCTCAAATATTTGTTTTCTTGTTTTTATGACAAGAAATGTCTAATAAATTTGTTAAGCGCTGTACCTTGGCTCATGTGACAACTTACATGATTAATAGTGGCTTAGTGACCCTCAGGACCACTTCCAAGGAGACAACCCCCAATACGGGTTAAATACTTACTGAAGGATGAGTGGTGACAGACAATTTGCCATGATTTTCATGTTAACTGGGGTGTGGGAATGTTTTCTTTCTGTCACCTACCTGGCTGAGAGATCGACCACGCTGCTCATTTTCTGACAAGACACCGAGTACTGTCCGCTGTTTGGTCCTCTGGACCAGCAGTGCATCCATCCTGGCTGAGGGTGCCATATTTTCTTTGCTGGCGTGACTGCCATGATAGGCATTTGTGCTCAAGTTCATCTTTAAACAAGGTGATTGGGAAAGAAAAAATAAAAATATGCATTTAAATGGAAAGACTATTATTATTATGATGTCTTTGTCAGTTTCCCATATGCATGGTCAGTGTTGCAATATATGGATATGGATAGCAAACAAGAAATCAATGTTACAAAAAATTGTTTTTCTTATTTTCTATTTTAACTATAGCTCTTTTGAAATTATGAAGTACTGGACTGTTTTAGCATTTCAGGAGTCTTAAAGTTGTATAAATTAAAAAGCCTAAAAAGGAAAAAAAAAAAAAAAAATCAGCAATGAATTCACTATTTGCAAAACAGCATTGGGCCACACCTTTTAATCTTTGAATTCAGATGTTTTCAGTCCCATTGTCACAGTCGTAAAAAGTCAAGCACCTAGCCATGCAGTCTGCTTTTACAAACATTTGTGAAAGAATGGGTCGTACAGTGTTGATACTGTAACAGGATACCACCGTTGAAATAAGTCAGTTTGTGAAACTTTTTTCCTTCTAGATATTCACAATCAACAGTAAGAGGAATTGTTGCAAAGTGGAAGTATTTAGGAACCACAGCAGCTCAGCCACAAAATGGCAGACCACATAAAGTTACAGAGCATGGTCGCTGAGTGCTGAGGTGCATAGTGAGTAAAGGTACCTGCAAAAATACCAGCAGAGATCCAAACCTCCTCAAACATTAAAAACTGTACTCAGGGAGCTTAATGTCATGTGTTTCTATGGTCGAGCAGCTCCTGTAGGTGTAATGTGTAGGTGGTCCAGTACTTTTGTCCATATACTCTATATAGCTTACTATATGTGCAACATGTAACACGCAATTATGAAGACTTTACTTTCAGAGTAAAAATGCTTTAAAGCAGTATAGCAGCTCAATGGGTTGCAAGTAAATGATTGGTTTTGAGTTAGAAAATGTTGGAACACACATTATAGATTTCACAGAGCTAAAGAGGACAAAGTTGTTGGTTTTTTTTTTTTTTAAAAGCTTAATATCATATAAGGAAATCATCTACAGCTGTGGTACAGTTGTGAAGTTTACATACACTCATCTTGGGCATGAATGTCATGGTAATTTTGGGCTTTTAATGCCTTCTTTGAACTGTTCTTTTTCCAGGGGGAATGATTGTACAGCATACATCTTTAATAACTTTACAAAACAAGAATTGGGTGCACAAGTTTGAATTTATTTTAGATTTTCTCTAATACACACAGGGTCAATATATACATGCAGGCTCAAATATATACATACATCCCCACTAATATTTGGTTAAATGTCTCTTAGCAAGTTGCACCTCAACCAGATGCTTTTGGAGCAATCAACAAGCTTCTGGCATAATTCTAAATGTCTGATTACTCTTCTTGGCAGAATTAATTTAAATTAGTTGGTTTCCTGGAACGGACCTCCTGTTGGAACACCCAATTGTGTCCAAGTTTCAACTGTCTAGCTGTTGATTTGAGGTGAAGTTTAAAAATTTCGAGGTAGTCCTCATTGTTTATTACATCCACTTTGTGCAATGTACCCGTACCACTGGGAGAAAAACAGCTCCAGAGCATGATGCTACCACCACCATGTTTGACATTTGGTACAGTGTTCTTAGGTTTGAAAGCCTCACCTTCACTCCTCCAAACATACCTCTTGTCATTGTGTCTAAATACTTCAATCTTTGTCTCTTCTGACCATAAAACTTTTCTCCAGAAGGCAGTTGGCTTGTCCACGTAGGCAGCTGCAAATTCCAGTTGAGCTTGAAGGTGTCAATACTGGAGCAGGGGCTTCCTTCTTGGTCAGCACATTCTCAGTCCATGGTGATGTAAAACGCACTTCCCTGTGGATAGAGATGCTGGTGTTCCAGCAGTTTCCAGTTCATGGCAGGCTTGAGCCTTGGGGGTTCCTGGGTTGTTCCTGAACATCCATTGTTCTGAGTATTGGTCAATCCAAACAAATCCTTTTCATGCTGAGAAACTAACAGTTGTAGTCAATAATGATCACTAATAAGAAGTTAATAGGCCTTGGCCTTGTCAAACACATTGTAGAACCTTCAGCACCACTTATTAAAAGATTTAAGTGAGTGTATGTATATATTTGAGCCTGTATGTATACTTTTGACCCTGTGTGGATTAGAGAAAAGCCAAAATAAATTCAAACTTTTGTACCCAATTCTTGTTTTTTTTAAGTCATTATGTATGTATGTCAGATGTATGCTGTACAATCATTCCACCCTGGAAAAAGAACAGTTTAAAGAAATCAATAAAAGAACAAAATTACCATGACATTCATGCCCATGATGAGTGTACGTAAACCTCTGACCACAACGGTAGTTATCGAATATGAGAGGCAGGGACATGTGAAGCTGCTTGAAAAATGCATGAAATGATCAGTTTACTATGTAAAGAAACTGATGGTGGTTAATTTTCAAATGAGTTGAAAAGTTCAAAGTTGAAAAGCTGACCTTTCAACTCTACAAGTAAAGATACAAAAACAGAAAAATGAAAGAGAAAAAAGTAATAAGTCAACCTAAATCTACATGAACTGCTATCACAAAAACAAAAGAAGAGTTTTGTGGAAAAGATTAGTTAAATTTTAAACTATGTATTATGAACCCTCCTAAGCATAATGGACTATTGGAATGTAAAAGTTCTGGTGCAAAAAGCAAGCATTAGGGCATGGAAACAGGAAGCCTGCAATGAACCTGAGAGTGCCCTTTCAGTGATCCTTTCAGTAAGGAAAGTGGAGTACATGTTGTTTTCACCATCATTTCACCCATCATTTCTTTATATTTTGCTAGGAAAATGGGAAATAGGTGCAACAATTGATTGAAACATGCGCAAACAAACATGGAAATACAGTATATAAGACAAAAACAGAGTAACAAGCTTGAAAATCAATATTTGGTATGACCACCTTTATTCTTCAACATAGCCTGAACTGTCTTAGGCTGTTTTCTTGTAATTTCTTTAAGTAGTCTTCAGAAATCTCTTGATGCATGCTCAATAATCCAGGTAAAAGAATCCCAAAAAGCTGAATCTGTTCGTCTGGACGTAGCGTTTTTTAGTGGGAGAAACGTTTCATCACCTCTGGTGACTTCTTCAGTCTTAGCTGACTGCAGGCTTCCCCAACCTTATAAACAGTAGATTTGCATCATTATGCATCATTATGCAAATGTACTGTTTATAAGGTTTATAATGTACTGTTTATAAGGTTGGGGAAGCCTGCAGTCAGCTGAGACTGAAGAAGTCACCAGAGGTGATGAAACGTTTCTCCCACTAAAAAAACGCTACGTCCAGATGAACAGATTCAGCTTTTTGGGGTAGTCTTCAGAAATATTTCTCCAGGCTTCTTGAAGGACATTCAAAGCTCTTCTTTGGATGTTTGCTGCCTTTTGTTTTGTTCTCTGTCAAGATGATCCCACACTGCTTCAATAATGTTGAGGTCTTGGCTCTGGGGAGGCCAATCCATGACTGATAGTGCTCCATTGTGTGTTTTTCTTTCCAGGTATGCTTTTACTGCACTGGCAGTGTGTTTGGGATCATTGTCATGCTCAAAAATGGTGGATCAAAATGTGACTTTACTTTTCTGCCTTCATAATTCCATCAATTTTGACAAGATCCCAAACACCACTGGCTGAAATGCAGCCCCAAACCATGAGAAAGTCTCAGCCACGTTTTACAGATGGCTGTAGACACTCACTGTTGTACCTCTCTCCTGACCTTCTCTGTACATTTTGACAACAATTTGAACCAAAAATGTTAAATTTGGATTCATCACTCCATAAGACCTGTTGCCACTGATTTTCAGTTCAGTTCTTTTGTAATTTGGCATACCTCAGCCTTTTCTCCCTCTTTCCCTTCCTTAAGAATGGCTTCTTGACAGCCAGCCTTTCGCTGAGATCATTGCTGATGAGGCTTTAGTAAACAGTAGATGGATGAACTGAAGGGTCAGATGCATCTCTCAGGTCCCGTGTCAGGCCTTTGTTGGATTTTTTAAGGACATGATTTTCAGATACTGTTCATCTGCAGTAGATAGTTTTTAGGCCTGGCACTTCTTTTGTCCTCCACTTGTCCAGTTTCCTCAATTTGTTTTTTAAGGACACACTGCACATCATGGAGCTAATAGCTCTTTGGGAATCACCTTGTTGGTGCAAGAAAATGATTTTATGTCTGTCAAACTGTGTTAGCTTTGGCATTTTTTGTAGATTCAACTAAAGACATTGGAATGTTTTTGTGACAGGCTGCTAATAATGAAGTGACTAACATATATTTAAAATTGGTTCTTTGCTAAGTTGTCTGTTATGTGTACACACAACACTGGTTTATTTTTTATGCTTGAATGATTCACAGGTCAGTGTTAGGTGGGTTAGCAAAAAAACATACAAAAAACAAACAAACATAAGGTACAAGGAGTGGACTGAAATTGAGTGAAAAAGCAGCCAATGTCCAAAGAAAAACTTTGAAAGACCTTCAGAAAGCCTGGAGAACTATTGCTCAAGACCACTTTTAAAAATGTCAAGAAAGTCTGGCTCCTTGGAAGCAAAATATCAAGAAATGAGGGGTGACTCAAGACTTTTGCACAGTACTGTATAATAAACAGTGCCGGTGCAGCGATTGTCTCACATTACCATGGTTACTAGAATTTACCAGAGTGAATCAGTCAGGCACAAATCAAGGAAAACAGGACAAAAATCACAAACGAGTCTGCAGACAAAGTGCATCACTCCAGTGTGTCACAGACCACTGCCCACTGATGGTTACCTGTATTATTTTTTAGTGCATAGTATTTGGTCCTAACTGTAAACTCACCATAATCAGGATCAGTGCAGTTAGTAGCTTAACGTTTCAAGATGGAAACGGAAACCTGTGCATACCCCTACCGACCCAACCGGACAAATAACAGCTACAACTTTCTTGGTTGTTACTAATCTGTATAAACAGCGACCCCTTGCTCCCTTCACCTGACTTAAGGCAGATTCCTGGATGTGGAAGGTTTTTCGGGTTTTTTTTTTTTTTTTTCTTCGCCGAAGTTTGCCTCGAAATCAGCTGTTTCCTCCTGATTCTCTGTTCAATCACGTGGCAGAACGCAACCGCTGACGGTCAACGTCACAGGAGTGATTGGATTTATCCTTTCAATATTTTTCCGTGATTGATTGGTTTTATTTTAACTTTCCACTACTTGTATATATTGTGGGCGCACCCATACATCAACCTTAATTGTCGCTCATAGGCAAGAGAAATGAGATGTATTCGGACAGTGTTATTAAATCTATAGGTGGTGAAGGGGCTGTAGGAGAATTATTGAACAGGAAGACTCTTCAGCAGTATGTGCCATTAAAGTGGCACATATAGGTTATAAATACTCATACTCTTCACCATACCCCTCATATAAATCGTCCTCACCAATAAAGGAAAAAGAAGTGCATTTTACTGCTAACCACTGATCACTTTTGTAATTGTAGAACACTTATTTATAACACACTGAGGGATTTTTGGAAAAGATTTGAAAAACTGCTTGACAGAGACTCTCATTGGGTCTTTATCTTTCTTCTGCTCTCTGAATAATACTAAATTATTATTTTTTTATTCATATTCTTGTCATATTCTTCATTTATAAAGGTGTGGTTTATGCAAAACCAGTCTTCAGAATATTCCATGTAGATGTGTACACTGATTGACACTAACTTCTGTAACGTTTGAGTACAAAATCTATTTACTTATTTTCATTTTTATTACTACAGTTTGTCTGTCTTACAAATGTCTACAATATTCACAGTGTTGATTTGGGATTCTAGCAGGAAACATTCACTCTGGTGTGCTTAAATCAGCTGCATGTTTATTGTGTTTCACCAACAGCAATTTGTGGGTGGTGATGAGTGATGAACTGCTTTAGTGACACTGATCTCTTTGTTTTTTCATCATGTAATGAAATAAGTTATACTCTTGATAAGGTGCTGGGCGAGACTCACAGTGTTTAACTTGAAATTAGGTGTTGGCTTAGAAGAGAAACTGCAGGAACGTTGAGCAAACAGTCCAGAGGCTGGTCCAGCGGTGGTGACGACAGTGTGTCTTCTCTGACTCACATGCCTAAAACGTGGGGAGCCTGGTGGTGGTGGAACAATGCGACAGTGAAGTAAAGAAGATATTTATCTTGGTCACTAATTAAGTTTGGTGACTGGATTAAATAGAAGTTTGCTAAAACACCTGATGCTGCACAGGCCTGATCATGTCTATGTCCTTTTGGTTTCTCAAATGTAGAACATAGTTACTGTTTGTGTCCCTGTTTGCATCATGGTTCAAAACTTCTATCTGAAATTTGCACTGTGTCCTTTTTAAAGCACTACTGATTCTAATTTGTCACAGATTTTCAGCTGATTTTGATTCCAGCCACTCTGCCTCCTGTTTTCTACATTAAAACAAACTTTTTTCTAAAGCTTTTTGGCTGCACAACCCATCAGTGGCACTACAACAACTTTCTGATCTGAAGACACACTGGTATTTGCAGGACACAGCACAGAGGCATACTATCCTGTGCACTGGCTTTGGCCTTAAAGGGGAAAGATATGAGAGGACGCAGGCAATGCAAATAATATCATTTTAAGACACGACACATTACCAGTCACAAGTGAACCATCATCAGATAATTACAACCAAAAACAGAGAGGAAACACACTTTCGGGACTTTGCTGTCATAATCAAATGCTAAAATGCATCATAAGAAACTAGAAACTGTATTTTTATGTCATGTGGCCCTGCTTAGGTAATTTGCATGTAGATAAACACACTTACACACAAAAAAAATGTAAAGTAGGTTAATGGAGTCAGAGAGAATCTATAAATAATCTCTATAGAAGTCTGTGTGCTTTGCCTGAGAGAAAAATGAGTGCCTGCACATTTTGTGTCCATCAGATGGCAGGCTTTCTCTTCAGTCACAGTGCAAAAAAAAAAAAAAAAAAGTTTAATGGGTTTGAATAAAATTATAAGCAAGCGTATGACATTGTGACCTTGTTAAATTTAATTTCACAAATAAGCCTTGAACTTTTGCTCACTCAGGAAAGGAGATGATGCAAATCGGTGAAATATTCAGCTAATTAAAATTATAAAGTGGCTCAAAGTGTGCGTCTTTCTTTGGCAACAGACCTTGTGGAATATTCTTTTAATTATTATTGTTGTTTTTTTATTAGTGTTATCTAGCCACGGCAAGAACAGGTATAGAGGCATTTAGGAAGCAGGGAGCATTAACTGCAACTTGTCATGCTGCTGTCGCTGCTGCTGCTGAGCAGCTCCAGTGGAGCAGCTGCGGATTAGGGATTCCAATTTGCAACCTTTTGGACACAAGGCTGCTTCTTGAACCTTAAGTCAACCATCACTCCTAATACTTTCCTGACAATTGTATTTGATGGAAGGCTCCTTCACTTTTAGTGCACTATGCCTTTTAACTGTCACATTACCAAACCTTCCACCTTGAACCAGAATCTTAAAAAATATTGGGTTTTTTCCTACAGTGTTTCAAACCAACCAGAATACTTTTACTTGAAGAAAAAAAAGAAACAATGTCTACGTTAATAGGCACATTTTCCATCAAAGTTAACAATATATTCATGTATTGAAATTCATGTTTGATGATTTGCATGTAAACGGTACTTTCATGTCACAGCAGAGGCAACAGCACCTTTCTTCCACTGTTATCGTATTAGATGTGTCATTTTAAAACTCGGCTGTGCATTCTTTTCCTCTAAAATAATGTGAAATATAAATTGATACGTTAAAATTTGAATCATCTGTTATCTGTTGAATCACCTATGGGCAAACATACAAAAACAGAAGGATGAAAAAGGTCAAGTTACATCGAGGGACAGTAGTAATTTTCCTTTCTGAAGGATAAAATGCTTTGGAACTTTGACCTGATGAAATATCTTCACCCATTTTGTACAGTAGGTATGGGGGATAAGGTTTCCTACTGTGGCTATTTTCTTCTGTCAAAATAAAATCAATATCTGTTCACAGAGTGCTGAGAGGAGGGACTGCACAAGCGCGCACACACACACACACACACACCTGCTCTGGGGACACAAAGTCTCTCTGTCTTCCTCTGTCTTCTTAATCTCTCATTCTCATTTCCGTTCAGTCCCTAAGCTGATGCAGATTGCTCATGACAGATAGCATAGGGCAGGTATCATTTCATTAGTGTAATGCATTGCCAGCGACAGGCTTGGATGTACCAGATGGGCTGAGGTTTGAGCATTACCCGTAAAATACTGTGCTGTCCAGGAGAAGCCAAACTGAGGATGGACATGTTTCATTTCTCAAGAGACCTCTCGTTCAGGGGTCTTACTGTGCTGGGAGGGATCACGGCTGAGATTGTCTCCCATCCTGAGCACAGGACCACAGAAAAGTTCAAAAATAGCATAGAAGATGAAAGTCACTACTAACTTGGAAGATAAGGAGATGAAAAGGCAGCCCCAATCTGCTGAGGATTATCCTTGCTGGACAGACATTTTCCAATTCATTAGTTTTTGCAGGAATAAAAATGGTTTAACTGATCACGATCCAATGAATTTCCTCAGTGATGGCACATTTAGATGATAAAAAACTGTGATATCATCAGATATATCCTCTTACATGTACCCTTTTACTTTTTGTCATTTTCATGCCACAGCTGCTCAAAGAAGGGGAAATATTATATAGGCAGGTTAGCAAATGCTTTCAGAAGAGAATTTCCTGTAACCTATATTGGCAGCTCAGCCTGATTAAGCTCATCTCAATCCATGTTCCCATGAGTCTATTGTATGGTGATATCTCTGCAGCCCATCTGCACACACTGTTTGGATGTAGAGTAGAAAAAAATAATGCAAACACCACACAGAAGAGGTCTTTAATGCTACCATTGTTTTGTTGGTTGCTGCAGAGATGGGTCATGTTAGGTTGAAAACTAATCAGGAGCAGTGACTGGCTCTGAAAGAGGGCAATCAGTGCTTTGATAACAATGTTAATAAGGTTTTCAAAGCAAAACGGAAGAACTAAGAGAACTCCACAGAGGCCAAATCATCTGTGCCAAACTGCTCAATGAAGAAAACTGCAGGAAGAGTCTGAAAACTCATAGGAAACGCCAACAAACTGCATTAAATATGATGAGTACAGTGAAGCTGAAAAAACAGACTGTGTCATCTGTAAAATCTTTCTCTTTGTCTCTTAACTGAAGGCCATATTTTTCCCACACTCTGCGTATTATATTTATTGTTTACTCATACTCTGTCATGTGGACTTCAGGAGTTTTTAATCAGGAATATGACGTGGAAGCTTGGTGCCAGTCTGATTCATTAAGAGGTCCATCAGCGCAGTAAGCCAGGGGCATGAAAAGAAAATGATCACAGAAAACAGGGGTTGTCTGTTTCTTATAATGGCAGGATAATTATGTTGCTTAAATCAGGATGCTGTAACACACACAGGCTGTTCAATTTATAACCCCAGGGCAACACTTTATATCACTGTATGCCACAATAACAACCCTTTGACAAAAAGTTTGCTTACTGCAGTTTTGGTTTTTTGTCTTTTTTGTTGCTATTCGTTAATTAAAAAAGGAGAGAAAAACATAAAGTGGGAGGGAGCAGAGCAGAAAGTAAAAGTCAACCGCTTGATATTCACCGACTGAAATGCACAAAGACACAATGACACAGCAATCACGCTGAAAGACAAAGTGCTGCGTTTTGTCCTTGTATCCCCAGTACCTTCTGTGGACGACTTGTACATCAAATATCTCCCAGTCAGAGCTGTGGGACATATGAATTATGAATGTCTGAGTAAGAGACTAAGGGCTTTTTTTTTTATTTGCAATTTAAGGGCCTCAAATCTTTTGGTGCAGTAAATTATTCATATATTCAAATGAATCTGACTTTGAGGATATTTTCTTCTTTCTTCTTCTCTTTCATGAATTTAGAGTGTACCCTGCAGAAGGATAGCGCAAAATTGCAAAGGCTATTAATGGTAAAGTTTGTAGTAGGAATGTGCTTCAGTCGGCCATTGGACTTCGTACTCACACTTGTGTTCTTGTGCTTGAGTTGCCCCCACTAGTAAGGGATGATTTTGAGGCACAGGCAGTACCACACTGCCATCTCTCATTGTTATTCTGGACAAGCGCTCGCCTATCAGGCTTCTGTCCTCTGTGTATGTGTGCGCACATGTGGGTGTGTCACTGATATGCCTCAGTATGTTCGCTCTGCTCCATGCTCTCAGATCTCTGAAGATCATTCTGATTGGCACGCCACTGCCATGAGACAAAAAGCAGTGGTGTGCTGCATATTTATTGGTTTCAAAATCTTTCAAATGTCACTAATAATTTCGTACATCTTGGAAACAAAGACATTCTGCCTCTCTGTGGTTAAAGACTTTCTCTTGTAATCAGGAGAGGATATGAAGCAGTTTTCCTGTGCTCATCACAGACTTAAATTTTGCTTTTATGAGCCCCCCTCTCAGTAGGGTGCTTGGCAAATTGGTTTAGATTACCAGAGGGATGTAAATTATATCTTGCGGCGCATTGAAAATGTACGCATCTTGGAACATAATTTGTAACTAATATTGTGACACTTTCCTGTCTTTTATCTCAGAGTTTATAGTCGTGTTCACATAGATCTTAGCAGAATGTCGAATCCCCAAACACAAACACACAGCTGTACCCCGACTGCTGCATGTTTCCCTCTCATTAACATGCAGTGCAGAGACTGGTGTCCTCACAAGGGCAAGACTAGGATGGCATGGATTCAGAACAGGCTGGGAAATCAGGGAATGACATGGAATCGGCAGCTACTTCTTCGCCTTCTGGGATTAGTGACAAAAGCCAGCTGAGGCCGAAGCTCTTATCTCTATCCTTCAGTCCTCTGTCTTGCTCTTACACACACACACACACACACACACACACACACACACACACACACACAAAACACAAATGCACACACAAGAACATTTGAGTTTGCACAGTGAGAGTGCATGTGCTCACATTGCCTTAATTAGCTTTGCCAAGCATATTCCCTATTTAGAAAAAAAGTTGTGCATGTAATGATTCCCTGTGATAGTTTTAGAAATAATCTTCCACAGTGTGAGATCAGGGCAAATAATTATTAGAATAATTAAATGAAGTGCAAAACCAGCTTCTTATTGGGTTATTTATCAAAATGTTTTCCTTTCTTTGGGAGGGGGCTAAGATTTCGAAAATATTCCTAAACATATATGAGCTGATCCACACACATAAGTCTAAGACCTCCTCGTATGGCTGTCAAATGTTTATCTGATGTACACATGAATACCAACTGAGATGTTTGCCAGTGCTGGATTTGGATGTGAAATAAAATCATCTCATCTCTCCCCTACGTTCTCCTTTGCTGGTATTCCTCTCTGGTGCGCATGTCAGCGGGCAGACGGCAAAGGAGAGAGGCATCTGTGGAGGAGGAGGTGCCTTGGAAGCAAAATATCAAGAAATGAGGGGTGACTCAAGACTTTTGCACAGTACTGTATAATAAACAGTGCCGGTGCAGCGATTGTCTCACATTACCATGGTTACTAGAATTTACCAGAGTGAATCAGTCAGGCACAAATCAAGGAAAACAGGACAAAAATCACAAA